>JASCZW010007313.1:15000-211259 GCA_034211315.2 Aedes japonicus
GACTGACTGACTGACTGACTGACCGACTGACTGACTGACTGACTGACTGACTGACTGACTGACTGACTGACTGACTGACTGACTGACTGACTGACTGACTCGACCGACTGACCGACTGACTGACCGACTGACTGACTGACTGACTGACTGACTGACTGACTGACTGACTGACTGACTGACTGACTGACTGACTGACTGACTGACTGACTGACTGACTGACTGACTGACTGACTGACTGACTGACTGACTGACTGACTGACTGACTGACTGACGGACTGACTGACTGACTGACTGACTGACTGACTGACTGACTGACCGACTGACTGACTGACTGACTGACTGACCGACTGACTGACTGACTTGACTGACTGACTGACTGACTCTGACTGACGATTGACTGACTGACTGACTGACTGACCGACTGACTGACTGACTGACTGACTGACTGACTGACTGACGATGACTGGACTGACTGACTGACTGACTGACTGATCTGACTGACTGACTGACGTGACTGACTGACTGACTGACTGACTGACTGACTGACTGACTGACTGACTGACTGTTGCTCTCTGAGAATCTTTCGGTGTTGTATCCTTCTCCTTCATGTCATCGAGGCTCCTTCTCAATCTCTGTTAGCTCACTGAACTCTTTGGTGTAGGACATCCGGTGGTCGATGTTGTTGAAGTTCCGTCTAGGACTTGAACTGCCTTTCTACTTTCGGTGCAATTCTCGCATCGCCGAGAAGAGATACCATTTTACACACAACGTTTCCTAAAAATTTTACATAATGACGTTTGTCTATTTTTGAGCCTACACTGATAAAAAAGCAATTATGACAACTGTGTGTCCCAAACATGCTCTTTGTAATACAATAAACAAATGTTGTCTTTTTGTGAACACACATACTTTCTTTGGCAAAATTAACCACTATGTGTGGCCCATTATTTTCATTTGCTTCATAAACTTCATATGTGTTTCTCAGGAGGTTCTGTTTATGAGTAAATCAATGAATATGACATGGAATTTTACATGTATTTTTGCCAATAAATATGTATGGATTATTTGCCGTGTAGTATTACTCAACCCAAGTGACCAGAACTTCGAATTTCACTTGAGATGAGAACTCAGAAGTTAACTTTTTGTTGAAATGAAGTTCCATGGAACTTTTTTGCTGAATAAAAAGACACTCCAGCTCCAGTTTTTTCAAATTTCAGCCGCCACGGTGAAGGTCAAGCAACAACGGTCGATGGTTTGTGCGTCCCAACAAATATTGCTTGCTGTATAACAGTTTCTTCAATCAAATATTAGCATCTTAAGCTAACAAATAGTTAATTCAGCTTTTATCTACTCAAACTATTTTTTCGTGCATCCATCCAGCTCCACCCCGGAGTGAAGAAGTTGGACATCGTGAGGCACGTCGTGTCAACATCCTTTCCATTTGAAGAATGTCGAGAGCGTCGAACGGAAGCCTGGTACCGGCCGCCCGATATTACTGTGCAACCGTAGAAGCTGAAGAGGAAGGCCGAGGCAAGGTAGCCTCATCGTTCTGCGCATTTGTCCGAGAGGTTGGTGGAACCGGGCGCAGTGAATTGCAATCGATTTGCAGTCAATTCAAAGCGAAGGATTCCGAAATAGTACTTTTGATTAATTTAGCAACACAGTCATTACGTAAGTTGCACTGATATTTATTTAAGACAAAGCGTTGCTTAATTCAATAGCAGCGCATTATCTGTCAAGCTAATTCATGTCGTTTTTACGGATTTCAAATGATGTTAACAACTTCGAAGGATGGTGCGATCGACATCTAGTCCTCGCAAGTTTCTTAAGGGCGAACACGAAATTATTGCGACACCGAAAATGTCATGCCAATTTTCTTATAATGTTTAGAATCAAACCAAAATTTTAGGGTAGTTTTATACATATATTTACTTCAAAAATCAAAAGAAAAGTTATTCGATGGAGCCTTGAGTGTAAAATTGAACGCATTTTCGCTTGATGCCCTCCATCAAAGTCTTTACAGTGTCATCCGGTACCAGTTTCTCAGTTTTTTTTCCAATTTTCTTAACATGTCCTTCTCGTCTTTGACTGTCTTCTTGCTCTTCCGAAGTTCCCGCTTCATCATTGCCCAGTACTGCTCCACCGGGCGCAGCTCCGGACAGTTTGGCGGATTCATGTCCTTTGGAACAAAAAGCACAGAATTGGCCTCATACCACTCCAGGACACTTTTAGAATAGTGGCATGATGCCAAATCTAGCCAAAATAGCGGAACTTTGTCGTGCTGCTGCAAGAACGGCAAAAGGCGCTTCTCGAGGCACTCAGATTTGTAGATCTCGCCATTTACTGTGCCCTTTGTCACGAAAGGCTCACTCCTCAGTCCGCAAGAGCAGATGGCCTGCCAAATGAGATATTTGGAGGCGAACTTCGACATTTTCTTCTTCTTAAATTTGTCGTCCACATAGAACTTGCTCTTGCCGGTGAAAAACTCCAACCCCGGAATTTGCTTAAAATCGGCTTTTATATACGTTTCGTGTCGTCCATCACACAGCAGCCATATGTTGAATGTGTCGCAATAATTTCGTATTCGCCCTTTACCTCACGCCTCCACGACTCATATGATCACAAAAAAAACTGCCAGCTGAAACATGGAGACGCTGGTTGGGGTAGCCTGGGCAAAGTTGTTATCTTGGCAATAGCGAAGTAAGGGGAGCGGCTGAAGATCATGTACCTGTTAATCATTGTGTTTACCGATACTTGTAATATATTGTTTAATAATATTTTCCATTTTCATTTCATTAATAATTACAACACCCTTTGGAATAATCTTTGCATTTCAAAACAATTTAGCTCAAGAGCCTGGAGCAACATGAAATGCCTATGCTCTATTTTTTTTTTCAGCATTTCAGCATAACATTTACTTTTTAATTGCACTTCTGAACTTCAAGCACAATGTTCACAAAACACTGGCATGCGCTTATAAGCAGTACAGGATTATATATATAAATTTCGTTTAGCGGTTTTATGATAAGATAAGCCATTTATTTTAGAAATCATCAAACCGTGCGATTCAATCATTGCAATTGCTATCTTTGGAATTTAAATAGATCAGCATAAAGAAAACTTAACAACCTGTAACATAAAATACAATACATGAATATCTTTTAGTGAAATTTTCAGGGGCTCTGCGTCGCTGTCAACCACATATAGATGCACCATAGTTCCGATTGCTCGGAAATGAAAAGTAATGAAGTCTTCAAAGTTAACAATCTGTTGATTGATAAATTGGTCATGATAAGCACTTGCAAATAGCTCATACAGATAAATAATGGTGAAGCCTCTAGTTGACTCTAGTTGTTGCATAATGTCCAGGAATACCTCCTTTGGCATGCGGAAACGCAGAAAGTGCTTCTCGTTGTAGGTTTGCGTGTCGCTAAAGTAGTCCTGGAACAGCTTCTGATGACCGGAACGAAAATCACGGTCGACGTTGGAGCGTCATCCAGGATGTGACCCTATCCGTTTCGATTCTTGTTTATCCGCTGCCAAACTACAAATCAGCATTATCTAATATCGTTTTAATGAAATGCATGCATTCACACACTCACTTTCAGCCAAACGAAAGAACAATTATTCCTTGTCGTCAGCTAACGGCGCACTACTGGCATTGAAAATTATGTGGTCAAACCAATAAATGGCAAAATGTTTGTAAAACCACCAAAACAAATCGATCCATGCCAAAGCACGACAGGCATGACAGAACAAATCAACTAACTCTTTTACACTCGCTTCGTGTCCTATAATGACGTGACGTTGTGTTGAATGTTTAAAAGAACAGATTGATACATTCATGCTAACCGTATGTTCATCACATTGATACTGAGATCCATGTGAGCTACAGAGAAATCCTAAATTATGTTTCTAGCTTTTCCAGGACTAGTAGGATATTATAACCTGAGTAATTCTCTGTCAAACCAAGCCGCCAAATGGATTTTTTTGTTCATGATTGATCGAAAGCGGTGTGAAAAAGAAAATGGAACTCTCTTCAACTCGAATTGACGGACCTCTCACTCGCCTGGGGGTCAAACAGTTGTGTAAAAAGCTCGAATTTGCGCAATTCTGAACCTGTTTATCATGTCAAATCATCATCAAATCTCTTGTAAACACCATATTTCAGAGATCGAATTTCTCACTCAGCTGGGTGAAAACCATGCTCTCTCTCAAGCAGGTTGTCGATGAGTAGCGAACCGTTCACATTTTCATCTCTCCTTTTTCGCCGCTAATTCATTATCCTCTCTCTTGTATTTCCAAATGATGCCCATCGCCGAAAATATCTCTCTCCAAAATTCAACGAAAATATTTTCTCCTGTCACATTTTTCACGGAAAACATGCTACCGTATAGATCGTAAACGAGGAGCGAAGCTCGAAAATAAGACCAAGTCGGTGCACACTGGTACCGCCATGCACCATGATTATAGAATTATAATGTCAGATTAAAACAAGCATGAAGACTGATGCATTTTCAGGTGTCAAAAAGTAATTGAAAAATAATTATCGGCATCTAGGATTCACTGAAAACGAAACGATTTATCCATGCTCTCCGAAAATTATAAATCGCCGTTGCTTTTCTCGCGAAAACTGCTGTGAGCATATAATAGTCTCTCGCTTCTCACATTCTCATCTGTTTATCCAAGCGGGTAAAAAAGGACATTTCTCTTCTCGAGTTGGTAAAAATTTCGGTCTCTGGCATATTTTTTGAAAGTAAAAAAAGTACGGCTTTAATTAGGTACGAAAAAGAAATTGTAAGATGTTTATTCATAACCTTTAATACATCTGAAAACATCAAACATTTTGTTTGAATGTCAAAAGTAAAAAAATCATGACATCAAAGGGACATTGGAATAGAAAAAAAATGTTTGAAAATGTCTGATGTTAACGTCATGTTAACCATCATGTTAGCGAAATCGTTTTGATCTCTAATGTTCAACGTAAGATGTACATTTGAATTTCATGTTGATGTAGACATTGAAATCAGACATCAGTCTGATGTAAATTTTTATTCGGGAATCCAGTGGATGTCAGGTATATTTACATACATACGCATAATATATTCTCGTTTTGACGTACTGTAGCCGCCTTTAACGTGGTCAAGAAATTTAAATTGTGTCTTAAAATTCTGTGTATTTCATTCAAGTTTGTGAAGATTTTTTTTGTAAATAGCATATTTGTGTTTTACAATATCTTTTTTTTGTGTGAGAAAAGTAACACTTTGTTAGGAACGAGTACATTATATGTATTTCTGTTTTTGATTCATTTCAGATTTTATCAGCTTATAAGAGCATACGCGTTCTATGAGAATAACAAGCAGTAAAAGATGAGTTTGAAAGTTTTATTCCTTAAATATATGATACAACATAGAGACTTGTAAGTTCTTATGGTAGGTTATTTAAATTTTAAACAACTATTTTAAAAGGAACAGTGGAAATTTGCAATATCGCCGTACATTCAGTAGTACAAATAGTAACTGAAATAAATTTGTACATTAAATCTAAGCTTTGATATAAAAAGGAAATTTCCTACATTTTGTATCTAACAATTTCTATAAATCATCATTTATGCTAAACATTTCCACTGTTTCTATAACAACTATATAACTAAGATTGAGAGGGGGAGCGGGTCTAGCCTAGGGCAGTCGAAGGATTTGTTGACTGGACAAGGGTCCGTGGAGACGCCAGTCCCTTGTCATGTGAAAATACGTGGTCTTCTGGCAGTAGTCTTCCGAAGGTCTTCATTGAGATCGACTGGCCCTACTATAACAACCCGGATAAAAATAACTATACAATTACAATAAAATAATATCAAATAATATTAAAATCTATTTCCGACAATGAATCTTATTGTTCATGAATCAGATAAATCAGATAAATAATGCATATTGGCATTACAAAAGATTTACTCTTCACTTTATATGCTTAATATAAGATTTTCAACAATTGTGAAACAATACAATTCATAGTAATTGACTCAAATTTGTTTAGAAAATGATTTCTTTCTTTAGTAAAGATGCATAACAACCCCCCTTTACTATTGTCGATGTCTCAATTTACATAAGATTCTATTGTGGAAACAATAACTCCTATTGCCATCTTATCGTTGTGAACAAAATATACCATAGATTCGATTGTATGGTTACAATACATTGAATTGTAAACATATGAGAATTTTTTTGATAGTTTTGTAGACATAGGTAATCCGTTGGTAGGTTCTCATCACATCACATACCACATCACAGCTAATTCATGTCGATTTTCAGCAAATTTTAAATAATAAAATTTTGTCTATAGAAATCATGTGATGCAACTCAGATCAAACTTCATAAAGATATGCATAGGAAACATAGAAAATATCATTGAAAATTTAACAGTGTAATGATTTGAGATTTTGCATCCTTATATACTCAGTTCTCTGTTCATCATATTCTGAAGTTTTTCAAATTTATGCGTTTTTGGAGCTTCAATAAACTCCACTGAATGTTTGAGAAATTATCTAACACCCCGAAACTTTGGGGGTATCAGTTGAAACAAAATTTGACCAATTTACTTTTATAGCAGCCTATTTGCCTTTCCAATGCACTGGCCAGCAAAAGAACTGGCTCAAGGGTGACCTTCAGAAACTTACCCGTCATAGGTCTAAATTCTTCGTTATTGGTGATTTCAATGCAAAACACCGCTCATGGAATAATTCTCAAGGCAATGCCAATGGTAATATACTATTTGATCATTGTTCTGCAGGCTATTACACAATACAATACCCAAATAGTCCAACTTGCTTTTCTGCAGTCAGAAATCCCTCAACTATTGATTTGGTCCTAACTGATTCATGTCAACTTTGTAGTCAATTAATTACCCATGCTGACTTTGGTTCTGATCACCTTCCAGTTACATTTGAAATATCTCAAGAAATCATTTCTAATTCCATCAGTTCTACTTTCAACTACCATAGAGCTGATTGGGATCAATATCAAACATTTATGGAATACAACTTTGATCCTAATGTTCCATTGCAAACAAGAAATGAAATTGACAATGCTCTTGAATCTCTGGCTTTTTCAATAGTTAGAGCAAGAGCAGCTTCAGTGCCTAAATGCGAGGTTAATTTCGATCCAGTTATAATTGATGACGATCTTCAGCTCTTGATTCGTCTGAAAAATATACGTCGGCGTCAATATCAACGAACACGTGATCCCGTTATAAAAGTCATATGGCGAGATTTACAAAAGCAAATTAAAAAACGCTTCTCTGCCCTGAGGAACAAAAATTTTGAAAATAATGTGTCAAAATTAGATCCGAGTTCCAAACCTTTCTGGAAACTCTCTAAAATCTTGAAAAAACCTCAAAAGCCTATACCAGCATTTAAGGAAGGTGATAAAATTTTGCTCACAAATGCGGAAAAAGCTCAAAATCTTGTTAAGCAGTTTGAGAGCTCCCATAATTTCAGTTTGGGACTTACTAGTCCTATTGAGGAATCGGTTTCCAGGTAGTATCTGAATATTTTCTCTCAAGAAAATATTTTTGATATTCTTGGGGAACCGATTTGGATGAAGTAAGAACTATAACTAAAAAATTTCAAAATATGAAAGCACCGGGTGATGATGGCATTTTCTATATCCTCATCAAAAAACTCCCTGAGAGTACTTTGTCTTTCTTGGTAAAACTATTTAACAGATGTTTTCATCTAGCATACTTTCCAGATAAATGGAAAAATGCAATAGTCGTACCAATTTCGAAGCCAGACATAAACCCGGCTGAAGTTTCTAGCTACCGACCGATCAGTTTGCTTTCTTCAATAAGTAAGCTTTTTGAAAAAATAAGTTTGAATAGGATGATGCTTCACATCAATTCAAACTCAATTTTTGCTGATGAACAGTTTGGATTTCGCCATGGGCATTCAACTACGCATCAACTTTTGAGAGTAACAAATTTAATTCGTTCAAACAAAGCTGAAGGCTGCTCCACTGGAGTTGCTCTTCTAGACATAGCAAAAGCATTCGACAGTGTTTGGCATGAAGGTTTGATTGCGAAACTTAAAAAGTTCAATTTTCCGCTTTATATCATGAAATTAGTTCAAAACTACTTAACTGATAGAACTTTGCAAGTAAATTATTAGAATACTAAATCTGTTCAGTTGCCCATTAGAGCTGGTGTTCCTCAAGGTAGCATACTTAGGACAATACTATATAACATTTTCACTTCAGATCTCCCTGATTTACCTCAGGGGTGTCAAAAATCTTGCTTTGCTGATGATACAGGCATTTCCGCTAAAGGAAAAAGTCTTCGTGTTATATCCAGGAGGATTAGGCTGCAAAAAAGCTTGGATATTTTTACAGATTATTTTCAAAAATGGAAGATTTCTCCTAATGCTTCCAAAACTCAACTTATAATATTCCCACACAAGCCTAGAGCTGCATTTTTGAAACCAAGTAATAGTCATATGGTCACTATGAACGGAGTTCCAATTTCTTGGTCAAGTCAAGTAAAATATCTTGGACTGATACTTGATCAAAAATTAACTTTTAAAGATCACATTGGGGGGCATTCAAGCCAAATGTAATAAGTACATAAGATGTTTGTAAACAGCGCTTATAAACAGAAAATCCAAACTTTGTTTAAAGATCTAACTTCTAATATTCAAACAAATTTTTAAACCGGGCATGCTTTATGCTGTGCCAATATGATCTAGTTGTTGTGCAACTAGGAAAAAAGCACTTCAAAAGATTCAGAACAAAGTTCTGAAAATGATTTTGAAGCTGCACATTGACATTTGAAGAAAGGTCCAACAAAATACTTCATAATTTTAGACAAAAATCATTGCAATCTTCAATTGCAATGATCAATTCTCTCTGTAGATAAGAACTAGTTTTAAGAAATCAACTGTAATTCTGACACGCAGGCAAGATAAACCCTGTTAAAAATGCTGAATAGACAAAGTAAAAATAATATTAACACAATTATATATGAATGTTAGCATATAAGGTTGAAATGTTAATTACTTAGCAGGATCACCTAGGATAATATGAATGTAAAATAATGTAAAATTTGGAATAAATAAAGAGTTAAGAAAAATCTAACACCCCGTTCACACTACAGCCTATATTACGTGATATCGAGTATCTTGACATCAAATGCCATGCACATTATTTCCAGTGAAAACTAGATGTATAGATGCTGATATCCAAGACCTCTATATCACGTAATATGAGCTGTAGTGCGAACAGTCAACATTTACTCCGTTCACACTACAGCCTATATTACGTGATATCAGTATCTTGATATCAGCATCTATACATCTGGTTTTCACTGGAAATAATGTACATGGCATTTGATATCAAGATACTCTATACCACGTAACACCCCGTTCGCACTACAAGCTATATTACGTGATATAGAGTATCTTGATATCAAATGCCATGTACATTATTATTCCAGTGAAAACCAGATGTATAGATGCTGATATCAAGATGAGTCTATATCACGTAATATAAGTTGTAGTATGAACGGGGTGTAATACAGGTTGTAGCGTAGTGCGAACTATAGACACGCTAGTAATAGACCGGACAACGTGGGTCTGGCACAGTTGATGTATCCAAAACAACTGTCAAATCGTATGGGAAATGCGAGGAAATGTTCGTTTTGGATACAACATGGCGGCATGTTGTCCGGTCTATTACTAGAGTGTCTATAGTGCGAACGGGGTGTGTAAGGCATTTGCCGTGTATTAACTTCCGTGTTCATTTTAAGTCGATGGTTTAATTTTTTTTACTGAAATGCCCCTGGCATCCCTGGCTCTACTTAATTTTTCCCTGCAAACCTTTCGTCCTTGAACGCGACAACACGGTCGTATACACGATGAACCGTTACTTTAAATCACCTCTCATTCATGTTTTTTTATAGCGACTACTGCTATGAAGACACCCATGAAAAGATTCATTACTTTCCCGAAGGGGCTTCGCTCGCTGATGCCAACATAAACAACATACTGTCAAACAGCAAACTGTCACGAATTCGCCCATCCTTTCCATGGTACAAACGCACTAGCATCAGCCGATCACGAGTCAGTTGCGTTCCCAGCTGCTTGCCTGCTTGCTGCTCACCTCGTCAGCGGACGTTCTCGTTGTGTGCCTGTAGGTGTGTGCGTGTCACCCTCGATCCATGCACACAACCTCAAACAGCACTTCCCCCAACAACAGGACAACCGAGAGCTGAAGGCAGCATAAGCTCAAGCTGTGCTCTGTGTGCTAGCAGTAGTGAGTTATTAGTAGGCATTAGTAGATCAGTGTAAAAGTGTGAAGAGAAGTTGCACGTTCAGTTTTTTTTTGCTCCTGCGGAAGAATTCACATCGCTCCACCATCTCAGCATCCATCACCGTAGTGCTCCTCCATGTTGTCAGCAGCAGTAAAGCTAGGCAGCATAAAGAAAAATCATTAAGCAACCTTGAAATCGTCGCTAAAAAAAGTGTTGCTGTGGAGATTAGCTCGTGGTGTCTCTTTGGTGGGAAGCAAAATAATTCGCCATTTCGTGCATCGGTGCCTCCTCCTTCTTTCTCGCTCGCTCGCCATAATCGTTCGCGATTTTACGGAATCGAAAGGGATTCCCGTGATAAATTATCTAAATTTGTGACCTGGTACAAGTGCTCGCAAAATGTGTAAAACGCCACTGACTGCAGACGTAGAAATATCTGCCCACGGAATCGTCAGCGAAAAGACTGCGTTTACGTCATATTTCTGTGCTCTTATCAGTCGCTGAATGGCCGCTGAAAAGTGTCCGAAAATCCGTCGTGAAGTGTTACACCGTCACCGTCGTCTTCAACCTACGAACTGTCCAGCGTGACCTAAGCAGGAAGTCGTCGTCGTCGTCGCCGTGTTCGCTTCCAGTTGGATTTTTCCATTTCTGTATATAATGTACATAGGCGAGCTAGAAATCGTTTCCCTTCTCTAACAATAATAACACAAAAGGGATTCCTGTATCGGAACCAGTAAGAAAAGATAAATCGCGAGCAGAGCACATCGGAGGCACACACCCGCTTCGTTGGAAATTGTCTAATAATAATAGTAATAAGTAAGTATGCCGATTGGAAATTTTTCAGAGTGGGGTAGGTGCCAGAACAATCCGGATACAAATTTGGTTGGGCAATGGTCGAATCTATGTGGGACGTTAGCGGGTTGAAGGGGTGAATCTGGGTGCGAGGGTGCTAATTGAAGATGGGAAGGAAACTGCTACGCTCGCAGTGCCTCCTGGCTGTGAGTAGCCACACTGCGGTTTAGAGTATGCGCGGAATGACGAGTGATGTGGAAAGCGATGGTCTGCAGTCCGATGCCAGAAATATAGATCCGTGGACGAGTTCTCCGGAATTATTATCAATTTTTCGAAATTACACAGATTTGAGTCACATGATGCGGAAACTTTACGTATAGTTAACTTTTTTTTATAGCAAAACCACTCACCACTTTCAAAAATAGTCATATCCCACCGAATCGACCAAGGTGAAATCTGACAACACTGGTGGTGTGTTGTGTGCGATATAGCTCGGCAGGTGAATGGCATGATTGACATTGACATGACGAAATATTTGTGATTGTTTCATCAGAAAATTTTCTTCAAAATATTGAGTCATTTTGGAAATATTCTACAACTTATTTAAAGCGATGTATCCGATTTTGGAAACAAGCAGGGAAAGTGAGATTCAAACGTTCAATTATTGAAACCTTTGGCATTTTTACGTAAATAAGGACCAGCAACATAACGAATAACGTTTTCCTAACATGAAGCTGATGCTACTCTCCGTGAGGGTGCTGAGGGTTTTTAAAAAAGTTACGTTTGAATCTTAAGCTAATATCACACTGTTTGACAATACGCTAAATATTTGTCTCGTTAAGTTTTGCCAAAGTTGTTTTTCCAAACTATCACACTCTGATAATTTTTTGGAAATATCTGATCTAAAATTGTTTGGCCAAATATGTAAATCGATTGTTTGACCAATGTTCATCAAATATATTTGAAGACGTATTACACTGTTTGTAAATGGCTGCATATACACGGAAAAAATAGTATTAATCAATCAATGATATCTAATATCAACTATATTTTTAGTTTGATTTTGTGATAACCCATGTGCATGTTTGTAACAATCATACATATCAAGTTGATTTAACTAATATTTGTTTGAATCAACTTCAGAATATGGTTGATTCAACTATACAATGGCTTTCTCGAAAAAAATATTGTTGATATTTTGACGGTTGGCTTACAGTGCCAGTTAATTCAACAATAATTATAGTTGACCTAACTGAATAACAACAGTTGGCTTGCATATGCTTGGGATCAGTTCAATTTTTTTGGTGAATAAGATTCGTGGCTCCGAAATTGGGGGAGGTAGATCATATACACTTCCGGTCCGCCTCTAAGCATCTTGCTATGAGGTACCAGGTGGTTATACACCGATTACCTGTCGATCTTCCAAGTTAGGAAGACGTCTGTATTGAATTATCTCAAATTATAATATTCCGCCCACTATATCACAAAGCATTGCGATTTGTTGAGCAGATTGGAGATAAGGAAAGCATTGGGTACAGGACCAAGTCTCCCCCGGTTGGTGCTAAACAGATGAGCATGGAAATCAATTGAAGCATAAAGTTGATAATAGACGCGGAATGTTTCGCGAAATCCTTCAATCGTGATTCAAAGTGGGACGTTCAGCTTGCTTATTACAGATATCGGTTCAAGTGGTGAAATGGTTTTTAGACTGTAGTTGTGCAAGTTGACAGTTTGCAAAAATCAAGGAGCCTGCCTCGGGCATCGGTTGTAAATATTTGTGTCGAGGGTGTGTTGCGCAAAGTTTTGTTGTCGGAAATATCGCGTTTTCTATTGTTTCTGTTAACCTATTGTTCGGTGGCGCGAGTGATCGAGTGAACAAAGAAGAACAATAAGGCTGCTTCCCCATGAGATGTGTTGGTTCGCCGGGTGTGGTGGGCGGGTGGTGGGGATCATAATTAATTGTGATCCATATTATTCGTTCGCCAGACTCGCTGGGCCACATATCTAGGAGCCAGCCAGTCACTATTACATTTTGTGAGTGGTTGCAACAGCGTCTGTACTATTGGTGTAAACTAATCTAAATTGGCTCTCATGCTTTAATATTAATTACCTTGTTTTCTCAATGAAAAACCACTATCACAATGTTTGAGTGGCCCCAATAGCATCCTTACTGTTGGTGTAAATCGGTTCAAATCGGAAATCGGTATTAAAATCAAAACATTTAACCTTCACACAAACACATGTTAAGAAAGCGTATTATATATGTTACCACTAACGAATATCTTTATTATGTTTACTATCTTTCCATGTATGTAAATGCGTCCCGCACAATATACGAGCGGTGGTGGAAATCAAAAAAAAAGTTGGACGACAAACTTGCACTTGTATCAGTGCAACAACAACCAATAGGAGAAGAAACAGATGAGAACTATTCATACTTGAACTTATCAATTACAATAATCACTAAATCATTATTTCGTTTTCGTTTCAGCATTCAAACGCCCCTCTCTCTCTTGCTTCACTTTCTGCCTCCTACTATCCTCTATGTAATGAATCTAACACTTGTTGGGACTGGTTAGTTAATAACCGGCGCCTGCTTGTGGAAGATCCCGGTGTGCTATATGGTCTAGGGCATATCAACGGGTAGGCTTGGTAGGTTCTCGCCTAGCCCAAACGCAGATGGGCGGACAGTGGTCTGCCAGGGTGGGGACTGAGAAATTACAATTACAATTACAATAAGATTCGTGGCTCCGAAATTGAATGAGAATGTGATTAAATTCATCACATAATTTGGGATCGATTAAAGACTGGTTTTGTTGATGTTCCAAAAATAGTACTGTTAAGCTCAACAAACTTACACATTCGAATATACATCTTTTCGTTTACATGATGTATGTTAATAAGAATCTAATTTTAAGACCTTCCTCCAAATATTTTCCCTCTTCGGACGCCATGATGAATTTGAAAGCAAACTGAAAACTTTTTTGCTTTAATAAGCATGCACACTCGTTAAAATTATAAAATTTATGTTTTGATTTAACCCTATGACAGATGTATAAAAATGATGGCTCTTTAACTATGAAGCATGGTTGATTCAATTCAAAAATAACTTTGAACGAAACATCTTTTGTGGTTTTTTTTTATTCCTTGTCGGGTATTTTCATCATTGCGACCATTTTTTAGATCTATTGTGATATATCCCATTTTTTTAGCTCTTTCCAGGTGACGTACCACTATTGTTAGGAGTTGTCGTCAACGCTTGACTTAGAGCATTATCCCACCACGGCATTACACTTCGAATAAATTTCACTACTGTACTGGGATTTGTTCTCCGAATATCAATGTCGAAGAACTGATTTCTTTTAATGAAAATGCCGGGCAGTGTCATAATAAATGTTCCAAGTCTTGACATGAATCATCTTGAAGTTTGCCTATCACCTTCACACGCTTGGACAATGGCCTGTTAAAATACCAGTATATATGCTTAGATCTTTTTTAGAAAGATCAAGTATTTTGCGAGTCATAGAAATATTTGTAGTAATGAACCGCTTTGATTGCCTAGCTGTGAAAGTGTTGTTCCAGTTTTCATACACTTTCGAAGATTCCCAGGCTTTTAGCTCCATTCTAAGCAGATAAACTACAAAAGGGCTCAGGTCCTTCGAACTGAAGAGACGATCCGAATCTTGCTAGTGTATCGGCTCGTTCTTTTTCACCAATTCCGCAGTGACCAGGAACCCAGTATAGATTGACTTGATTACGACAAGACAATTTTTTAAGTGATTGAACACATTCCCAAACATGCTTAGATGTGCATGTTGTTGACTTTAAAGCATTTGGAGCTGCTTGACTGTCTGACATACATATATTTGGATGTCTATAGTTTCTACGCAAGCATATACAGTGTTGGTCACGAAAATAAGGCCACCCCTTCACTCTAACAACAAAATCGATAAAATTCACAGTGAAAAACATCACAAGAAGAGCTCACTCTATCTGTCATTATAGGAACTTTGTTAGTAACTAATTAAGTTGAAAATAAATCTGCTAGGTGTCTCTCGTGCATGGAGAAAGACTTATTTATCCAGCAGCTGTCAAATTCGGTTGGACACGAAAATAAGGCCACATAACCGGAACCGCTCAAATTTGAATATTATACAAAATTCGTCGATGTAGGCTGTGTTGAACTAGTTAATAACTGAAAAACACTTGATAAACAATATATTCAATCTATTTATGTTTGATATACAGCAAAAATGTGACGTGCAATTCATTTTTCACACTTGGAGAGGCAATTGATTTTGAAATGGCATAGTGAAGGTAAATCTCAAAGAGAAATCGCTAGAATGGTAGGGGCATCTCGTTGGATGGTGTAAAATGCACTGAAAGTACAAAACAATATTGAAAACCGCGGACCTAAACGTAAAACAACAAGTCATACCGACCGTCGAATCGGTTATGTCTCCAAATATGATCCCTTCAAATCAGCTATAGCAATAAAGCAGGAGCTTCAGCTTGAAATTAGTGCACGTACTATTCGCAGAAGATTTCAATTTTTATGACCACCACTGTAGCAGAACATTCCAGAATTGCTTGAATTTCAGCTTGGAATACAGTAGGCCACCTGCCCATCGGAATTGACATGTCTATCCCTGGACCAGTTACTCCTGCTCCAGCTTGAACGTTCATTCTTGAACCATCTGTAAAGAAAACTATCGATCCTAGACGAAGATTCGGACCACCGCATTCCCACAAATCACGATCAGGATCAAATACTTGATATGCACGGTTGAAGTTGTATGTTTTTTTCATCCAATCTTCGTTGTTCATAACTAAAGAACTAAAGGCCTGTTGAAGTGGCGGATTTAGTCCGTGCTTTAACCTACCCCGCAGTGGGATGTTAGGCAAAAATGTCGTTGGTTCGACTACCACTGTACACATGCCCTTTTCGCTCAATTTTCCTAAAACATCTGCTATGTTTCAAAGCCTGCCGCACCTAGCGGAACAATCAAAACTTTCTCTTCATATCTTTCATTCTAGCCAAAAACATTGTTGTTCACTCTTGGTGCCTCATGGTGATGAGCGAACATCTCCTTCTACATCATAATCGTTACTCCTCGCACGGAGAATATATAACATAACAATTAATGTATGTATGTAAAGAATTTGGTTTAATAGCTTTTAGAATGCTTAGATGTCCTATTAGATCACCATCAAAGAGGTTCATAGATCTTTTCATTCTCATGGCGCTCTTTTCAGCTTCTAGTTGTACGCCTTGATTCAATGGTAGTATGTATAGTAGAGCATCCAGTGCTTTCGATGGTGTACTTCTCATTGCACCAGTGATTGAAAAAGTTGCTAGTCTTTGAAGTCTTTCTAACTTTCTCTGAGCAACTCTCTCTTTCGTTTTTGGCCACCAGATCAATGAAGCGTAGGTAACCCGGGGTCTCACAATTGCCGAGTAAATCCAATGAATCATCTTCGGCTTTAATCCCCATTGCTTCCCAAATGTTCTTTTACTTATCCATAGAGCATTGGTAGTTTTGGTTATAGTCTGCTCTAGATGTGTATTCCAATTAAGTTTGCTGTCAAGGGTTACTCCAAGGTATTTGACAGTATCTGAAAGTTCCAAAAGGGTACCTTTCAATGTTATATTTTCGAATGAGTATTTTCTTCTTCGTGTAAATGGCACAATAGTTGTTTTGGAAGGGTTTCCCAACAAACATCGGTGTTGAATTAAAGCTTGTTCAAGCAAATTTGGAGAAGCTATTCAGCTGTTTCTTCTAAAAGAGCTGAATAGCTTCTCCAAATTTGTTTGAACAAGCTATAATTCAACACCGATGTTTGTTGGGTTATGTTCAGCCCTATCACACCACGATGAGACAAAATTTAAAGCAATTTGCATTCTGTTTGCGATGATATCGTCATATTTTCCACGTACTCTTATAACTATATCATCTGCGAAGCCAACTATTTCGAAGCCTAGAGCTATCAGATTTTTGAGAAGATCATCAACTATTAGAGACCACAATAGAGGTGATAACACGCCTCCTTGCGGGCACCCTTTAACTACTCTTACACTGATGAATGAGCTTCCGAGGTTCGCTGATATTTCTCTTTTTGATAACATCTCTGTAATCCAATCAACAATGCATTTGTCGAAATCACGTTTCGTCATAGCTGTGATCATTGACTCATGAGATGTGTTATCGAATGCACCTTCGATATCAAGGAAAGCAGCTGGTGAAATTTCTTTTGCTTCAAAAGATTTTTCTAGTTTTGTAACAAACGTGTGTAGTGCTGTTACTGATATGATTTGTGGTTGAAACAAACATGTTTTTATTATAGGTATCAATTATCGAGATTGTTATTTCAAACCCCTGTCATTTATTTCCGTGTCTTATCAGTGTTGTTTAATTTAATTGAATTAAAGTGAAGTTAAAAGAACTTCTATGAAATCCTGAGAACTGAGAAAAGCCATTTCCCGAAATCTTCAGTGAAGTCTCGAGCACTTTAGTCAAATTCCAAAGCAGAGAATCAAGCAAATTCAGAGAAGTTCTCGAAACTATAGATAAATCCTCCAAACTACGGAGATCGATTCACTGAACTTCAGATAAGTCCTCGGAACTTGAGAGAGATCTCAACGCCATTGAGATGCTGCGGGTCTTTGAAATAATGTCTGAACAACATCACATAATATAACTGGTAGCATCATAAATATCAGAGATACGTGACTTAAATAGATGATACACACAAGATCTAGAAAATAATTCCTGATCGTTGTGAAGTCTTGAGAAACAATTCATAGAACTTTTCCAAGATCTTTCATATTCTTTACTGCCGTTATAAGCATATGTTCTGTGGGATTCCCTTTTTTTCCTGGGGACAGTTATACTTATAGCGGCAGTTTAGCTCTATGAAATAATTGCTGAGCAATTTAAATCTTGAAACCATATCTGGCAGGCGTGATTTATATTGATGGTTCATTATCATTTTGGCTTTATGACGTCCCTACTGGGACTTCACGCCTGCCCTTGACGTAGTGTTCTAGCATGGTTTTGCTTTGTAGCTGCTCCTCTGCCGACTGAGCTAAGGGAGAACTTTGAATCGGTGTTCATCTTGAAGTCTTGAAATATGCATAGGACTATCTTTAAATCGTTGACACCCTGAAGGACTTGGAAATAGTTTCAGAGCAAACTGATATCTAAAATACGGAACGTGATTTAAACTGTTGAACTGTTGAAGACCTTCAGAATAATTCCTGAAGCATCCTGAAGTCTTGAAAAAAATATTTAGAGGATTTCCTTGAGATTTTTGAAATCATCTAGGTCTCTGAAATGAATTCTCTGCAACCTGCTGGTATTTCCACGTAACAAAATTAGTTTTTGCTCCTTGGTTGAACTTCGTCTGCTTAAGTTTCGCAAGACTTATTATATTTGTGCTAAGAACGCAATAACAATAACGCAAACGGCCATCAACAATAAGTGAAATGGTCCAGTAATGGTTTGTGATTATGTTTTATCATTCGTGAACAAAATCACTATAACATGAACGGATTTTTTTTCTGTGTATGAACTTGCTCATGTTTTCCACTCGAGAATTTCCAGAGTGTCAAATAAATTATTTGCTAGACTTGAGCAAACATATTCGATAAAGGGTATCACACTAGTTGACAAATTGCCAAATAATTGGAACGACAAACACAAACCAAACATTTGCCATTGTAATATTTGGTCCAATATATTTGACGATCACACGTTGGTCAGATATATTTGTCAAAATTTGCCAAATATTTGCCGTTTCGTCAAACAGTGTGATATCAGCTTTACATCCCCTCGCTCTTTGTTTAGAAAATCAGATACGTCGTTTTGAATATGTGGGAATTGTTTCGAGAAATACATCGGATACATACTCTATGTAGACGCATTATTTCACAAATGTTTGGCAACACATTTTTCGGTCCTATAGAAAGGTAATAAATTTGCTGCTTGCACTTGCCATCAAAATGTACCTTGGTAAGAATAAGGATAAGTTTTTTTTTCAAATTACAATTAATATCGATCGGTCGGCTACAGCAGAACTGCAACGTCGAACAACACCAGTAATAGAAAATGAGTCAGGTGCACCTTTGTTTACAAACAAGTGATGATGGGCTGTCAATGACTTGTTGACACAGCTTCACCTTTTAGTGTTACATCGCAATAACGACAACGCACAGCACACATAATCTATAATGGAGTTATTCAGACTTTCGCGTCGCATTCTATCATGTTTACTAGACTTTGTACTCGTTAGCATTTCGTAGTAAATATGATTTGTGATTTGAAATTAGGAAAGGGGTCAACAGAACTTGTAAACGAAGTAATATGCGATAAGCTTTTCCTAACAAAACGTTGAGCCCCACGCAAACCAACAGCCTCCAAACGATGACGTTATTAATTTTCCTGGGCGTCCCAAAACTGCGTGACATTGCCTTTACGCCACACCGGTTTGCTAACAAATGATACTGTCGGGCCCCTATCCAGTGTTGCTCTTTACAAAGGAATGTTAGATAGGCATATGGGGCGAGATAAGCTTCGCCGTTAAATCATAATATACGGTTGTTAACTCGATAGGGGCGGAGGTAAACCTAAGATAAGTTCCGAAAACTGGGTAGACGTTTGGGACGTCCATGCATCCGGAAGGCATAAATTTATGCATCGTTATGCATATTTGTATGTCGTTTGTTCCAATAATAAATGAACGGTTCTAATGTAATTTGAGGCGACATGTAAATGTTTGATTTTCACCTGAAAATATAAACAAATTCGCGAAGCAGGTTTAGTTACCTCTTTGCTGGATTCCGTCGCATCGCGAGTAACCAATGCAAGGGGCTACCCCATATGGCATAAACTCGTTTGGCATACGGCCGTTTGGGATTAAGTCATTGGACATAATATGCCGGATGATTAATGGTCATTCGGCATTTACACATTTATTTATTAGTCAGCACCAACAGGCTTAATAAAGCTCCAATGGTGGTATTCAAAACATGACGAGTACAATAAACTTAAACTTAACTATCAAACCACAACAGACTTGTTCATAAAGGTCTACATTTCAAAAAAGTATGACGTGAAGCGTCTGCGCAGAGTTTGACGAGGGACATGGTAGTCGAACATTGTTGAGACTCTATTAAAAACACGCTGCAGTCCTCCGATCGCGCCGTTCGTGCTATAATTGTTTCGGCAGAATTAGCATTCTCAGCATTACACTGTATTGCGCATTGCCCTTGTTTGAACTTTAATATTAATCTGCTCCAGCATAGCGCTGCATGGCGATTTGGCGTTGTAAAATGTCTGCAACAAAGAGAGCCCCAGATGTGTCAGGACGAAACCGATGCGATGCAAGATCAATCAATCGACAACGAATCTCGTAACTCGGAATACAGAACGGGTCTCTCCAAGGCAACCTTCTCATAGCGAAGCGTAAAAACCTGCGTTGGACAGATTCGACTCTATTCCCGCCATTAATATAGTTCGAATTCCAGACGCAATACTCCTAGCAATACTCCAGAGTCGATCGCACCAGGGAGCAATAAAGGGATTTCAAGCAATGAATATCGGAGAAGTCTTTAGCCATCCGAAAAATAAAGCCTAGAGCTCTTGACGCCTTGTCCACGATGTACGAGATGTGAAACTTGTACGTCATCCGAGAAGCCAGAATAACTCCGAGATCTTTAAGGTGATCACCGTGCCTTGAAGCATATAAAGTCGAAGAGCTCGGCTACTTTTTTTCAGAGAAAGTGATCACTGAACACTTCTTTTTTTTTTAGAAGACCGTGCAATATCGTAGTTGCTACTCCTTTACTGATCAGAACTAGTGTAATTGCACAGAGAACCACATAAGATGGAGCTTGGGAGTAGCTTTACCATCTCAATGTTCAAGTTCACTTATTCTATTTTATAGATCAGTACCGGCGCCGGCCACGTCCTCACGGTCTTTTGGGAAGGATGATTAGTTTTACAACCGTTGTTATTAGAGACCGTGAGCACCACTGCATCTCTACAATTGCCAAGGGAAGGATAGTTGTGTTAGTGAGGCAGGTTATTTTTAGATCATGGATGCACTGTGGTAAGTGAATCGATCAATGAAAAAAGCCCAGTAGACTGCTTTTGATTTTTAAATCTAGTGGTGATAGAAAGAGGCTAGTGACAAATGGCAAGGAAGGGTACGGGCCTGGGATTGAACTCCCGACCATCTGCTCAGTAAGCAGAACGAGTAACCACTGAGCTACCCAGCCGCGTCTGATCACTGAACACTTCTCCGTATTTACCACCATACGGCTCTAAGGCTTCACCAGTGAGCAAAGATTTGTAGTTGCTGTTGTAGGAGTGGACAATCGTTGATTGACTGGATTCGTAAAAAGATCTTCAGGTCATCAGCATCAGCACGGAGGCCTACGAGGGCTAGGTTCACATAATTGAAGTACAGCAGAAGATCAGCGGCCCTAAATGACTCCCTTGATTCAAATCATTTTATTAGCGGCTCTTTAAACTGTACGTCTGCTGTAGACGTTTTAGTTCATTCGAGACGGCGAATTCGTGACTTCCTGAAGTGGCTGGAAAAACGTCGGACAAGCAATCACCAACAGCAACTGTCAGCAGATGATCAGTGAGGGTGGAGCGAAACCATTGTAAGCGACTTCCATTTACTCCAAGCTAATGTAGTTTTGCGATAGTGATGTCGTGGTTGAGCTTGTCAAAAGCTGCTGAAAGGTCTGTATAGATGACGTCCGTTTGTGCCCTTTCGGCCATATTTTCCGTAATAAACGAAGTAAGACACAACAAATTAGTGGTAGTGGAACGGCTGACCATGAACCCGTGTTGATCTTCACTTAAGTATTGCTTGCAATCGGAGAGTAGAAGGTCTATCATAACGAGCTCAAATAGTTTCGAAACCGTGCTCAAAGACGAAATACCTCGGTAATTATCCACATCTCGTTTGGTTCCCTTCTTGGGACTGGAAACAAGTAAGCAACCTTCCAAAACGAGGGAAAAATGCCACTTGATGTGGAAATCTGGAACAGACGATGCAAGGGGGCCAGCAGCGGAAATGTGTTTCTTGAGAAAAACTGACGGAACTTCATCTGGGCCAGGATTGACGGATGACTTGAACTGCGAAAAATGATTGTCCATGCAGAGGAACGTTATCTGAAGCCGAAGTTATCTGATCTTCCGTAACATTTTCGTCGGCGAATATGCTGGCAAACTTGAATGAAGCGGTTTCACCGTTCAAGACCATGGACGATGGTAGTCCAGACTCCCTGCGTTGCTGATTAACATATCTCCAAAAAGATTTCGGACGTGATTTCAGCATTCTTTGGACATTTTGTTGGTAACGAGAGTAGCATAGACAACTAACCCGCTTGAATTCATAATTTAGCTTCACGTAGAAATGTTTCAAGCGAAGCGTGCGATATTTAGTGTATCTTTTTAGTTCCTTCAACTGCCACGGATAAAAAAAGTCTTTCTGGCGAATAGTTTTCGGCACATGCCTGTCAATGACGTATGCCAAGACATGAGAGAATGTGAGAGCAGCATTGTCAACGTCGTCAGCGTCCAGAATTGTATCCCAGTTTATGTTGGCCAGCATCTCGGTTATGCTACGATGGTCGGCTTTCCGGAAATCAAACACAGACGCTGGAAAGTCAGCATAGTCATTGTCCAGACTTTCAGGAATGGAAACGGCTAGAGGTGGATGATGTGGGACATGCCTAACCAAAGGGGCGGGCCGTAGAGATGAACGGAACGGTGTCTCGAGCACTTGCAAAACATAGGTCCAAGCTGTGTTTAATTTGGGAGAGTGTTGCCACGCTATAGCAATCGAGAAAATGTAAAGCTTCTGAATGAAGCACGGATCTTTCACAGTCAGGATGGAGAAAGCCACTACGAGACAATTTCCACGAAATACCAGCCAAATTGAAGTCGCCTAGCACCATAAACTCATCCGTTGAAGCCAAGTTTTCAGCTATTGCGAATTAATGAATTCGGTATCACGTGTCCGATCAGGTGGAATATACACAGCACCCAGAAACCGTGTTCTATCCAATAGTCCAGTGGTGCTCAGGTATGAGCATGTTGCGGGCCAAATTTCAATTTTATAATTATGCCGCGGGCCGCATTGCGTTTTTCCAAAACTGAACCGATATTATGAATATGGGTTTTCTTTCAAAATTATAAATAATGAACATAAGATTGAATCCTAGAGGGTTTGAGCTGTTTAGTGGAATACTTGTAACTATAAATTAGAAGAAAAATTAGTAATCTCCATTTAATTCCAACTACCTTTGCTTATCTTCGACAGATACGCGTATTTCGTCTACAATGTGCAGACTTCTTCAGTGTCTCGTACTAATAACTCGACTGAAAGAAAACCTTCGCCACCTGCCGTATATATACTATTTTCTAAATACAAAACGTTTACCTATCATTATGTTGTTTATACCTATCTTATTATTGAGTGTTGTGTATACTATCCTGAGTCAAAAACAAGTGTACTTAATATCTAACTCGCTTCTTTCTCATCTATACCTAACATACTTATTGTGTAGCAGCGGGTGCTCCAGCTTCGTAGTAAGTTGAAGAGCCATGTTAACCGTTGCCTTGGTCTTTGTTTAGTAGATTTGTGTTCTGTTGTTTGTTTATTTCTAAGCTTTCTGCGACGTCTAATTTCCAGGGTGTAGATGTAGTCCGTAAATATTGTGATGTCATTCGTCGTTATGTCGTGATTTTCCGTGAAGATGTGTTCTGCGACTGTTGGTTTGAAGTTATGTGAAATTCCTTTCTCGTTCTGTTTGACAGCCTTTGTTACCTCCGCTAGATGCTCCTTGAACCTTGTTGCCAAGGTTCTCTTTGTTTGACCTACATATATTTTGCTGCAGTGTTTACACTTGATTCTGTATACCCCTGCTCTGCCTAATGTGTCTACTGAATCTTTGGTGGAGCCTAAAATCGATGCTAATTGGTTGTGCCTACTAGAAAAAACTAAGTCTAAGCCAAATTCCCTAAGTCGTGGTTTCAGCTTCTTTGTGTAATGTCTTTATCGAAGGGGACGGATACACGTTTTAGGGGTTCAGGTGAGTCTGAGAGGGTTGTTAATGATTTCTTATGAAGATGTTTTTTCCTTTTTGTTGATGATCGCTTGAATTGTCCCTCTTTTCGTACCCATTGAGTCATGGCAGTTTCGAAGATATATGCTAATTCTTTGGCTTTTCCAGTTTTATTGAGAGGAAGGGTCAACATCCGGTGGATCATGTGGTGGAAAGTGGACCATTTTGTGCTGAAAAGAGTGGTTTGAAGTGTATGGGATGACTCTTTGGTGTTTGTGGGTTTTCTGAAGATTTCAAACTCTAAAGGGGATGGCGACAATAATTCTCTCTTTACTAGAAGGTCGAGGAATGCAAGTTTTCCATCCTTTTCTATTTCATGGGTGAACTTAATGTCTTTGTGGAGATTGTTGATTTCTTGAAGAATTAGGGAGAGATCGTCTTTTTTTTTACTACGGCGAAGATGTCGTTAAACAAACAACAGAACACAAATCTACTAAACAAAGACCAAGGCAACGGTTACACATGGCTCTTGCAACTTACTACGAAGCGGAGCACCCGCTGCTACACAATAAGTATGTTAGGCATAGATGAGAAAGAAGCGAGTTAGATATTAAGTACACTTGTTTTTGACTCAGGATAGGTATACACAAACTAATAATAAGATAGGTATAAACAACATAATGATAGGTAAACGTTTTGTATTTAGAAAATAGTATATATACGGCAGGTGGCGAAGGTTTTCTTTCAGTCGAGTTATTAGTACGAGACACTGAAGAAGTCTGCACATTGTAGACGAAATACGCGTATTCTGTCGAAGATAAGCAAAGGTAGTTGGAATTAAATGGAGATTACTAATTTTTCTTCTAATTTTTAGTAACATAAGATTGTTTTTAACCAGTGTATTTGATAACAATATCGATCAACGAAAAAATATACATTTACTTAATTTTACTTGCACTTTTCGCGTGCCAGCTTATCCAAATCAGCTTTAATAGCAGATGTCGAAATTCGAAGAGAGTTTTCCAAATGCTCGTCTGTGATTTTATTCCTTGCCTTTGATTTCACGAGTTTCATAATTGATAACAATTGCTCGCAGATGTAAGTTGACCTGAACAAAGATGCAACATAAAAGCATGCTCTGAACAGCCGGAAATCGCGCTTCTGAACAATTTGGAATAAAAGTCCAAAAGATCGTGACTTTCAAACTTCTCTTGTAATTCTGTATCGCATTGCAATTCAATAAGTTCCATTTGCATGTTTTTCTGGAGCTTGTTCAGCATCGAAACTGAATGGAGTGGCAAACATTTTCAGCATCTTGTTCTGAGATTTAAAATCTCCAAATCGCCGAGAAAAATCAGTTCCCATCGTTTGAAGCGTCAACGTACTTCTTAGTTGACGATACTTTTAAATTTCCCATTGTGGGAAAATGGAGCAAAATTAGAGTTTTTTAGTTGTTTTCCCATAGAACGAGCTTACTTTCAAATGACTTGATTTGGTTAGCATGTGATGTACCAGTTTCCTTTGCCTTGCAAATTTAAGTTCAAATCATTAAGATGGCCAGTAATGTCGGCAAGAAATGCCAGATCTGACATCCATTCCTCGTTTTCGAACTGCTTCACAGGTTTACCTTTCCGCTTCATGAACTCCGCGATTTCAGCTCGAAGGTCAAACACTCGCCGCAAAACCTGTCCCCTGCTAAGCCAACGAACTTCGGTGAAATATGGAATGTCGCCGTACTCTGCATCCACGTCGGCGAGAAGACTTTTGAATTCGCGATGGTTCAACGCATGAGATCTGATGAAATTCACAACCTTGATGACGTCCTTCATTACGTCCTTGAATCCCACATTTTCAGCGCAAAGATTCTCCTGATGCACGATACAATGGTACTGTTGAAACTCCTCAGGTACGTCTGGTAGTCTTCTCAGGTGTGCAATAGCACCTTCATTCTTTCCTAAAGGATTTTTGAAAATTTCAACAGTTTCAGTAAACATGAACAGAGTGAAAAATAAAAAGCAGGATTGAACATACCACACATAGCAGGAGCACCATCAGTAACTGCACCAGACATTTTCTTCAAGGATAGATCAAGTTCTTTCAATACAGTCTGCAGTGAACTGCAGATATCCACACCTTTCGCCGTTGCATTCATATGAATTAGGCGTGCTAATTCCTCAGTCACTTCGAAATTTTTCGATATACCGCGCACAAATACAGCTAACTGAGCTGTGTCCGAGATGTCAGTACTCTCATCTAACGCCACTGAGTAATGTACGAAATCAGCAGCTCGTTCTTTCAAACTCAACACCACATTTCCTGCAATGTCCTCGACTCTTCTGGTAATGGTTGGCCGTGACAAACTCACTTGCGCAAAAATGCGGCTTTTTTCGGGCATAAGATTTCCACAACAGCTTCCATACACTCCTTCACAAACTCGCCGTCCGAAAAATGACTTTGATTGCGAAGCTATCTTTTCCGCGACAACATAGCTTGCTTTTGTACACAGCTCGTTTTCTTTGATTTTCTTCACAAAAGGTTTTGCTGATTACTCAACTTTCCCTTCAACTCAGCACATTTTTCAATTCGAGCTTCACCAACATAATGATCCATTTTTGCTGCATGTTTCGTGTCATAGTGACGCTTCACATTAAACTCTTTCATAACTGCAACGGTTTCGTTACAGAGCAAGCACACCGGTTTCTGATTTACGCGTAAAAGAACATTTCACTCCACCTCTCTTGGAAAACACGACCTTCATCCGCCACTTTCGTTTTTGCTGCTACTGGCTTCCATTTTGCTCGAACAATTTCTTTAATCTCGCACCACACGCACAAATGCGACCGAATCGACGCGATTGACAAAAGGCACTGATATGGTGAATGAACTCGACCGTCATTGAGAAGCGGGAGCGTAAATATGAGTGGATCCTCTCACATATTCTTCCATTGAGTCGTCGGCTTTCTGGAACTATGAAGCACCCGAGGGTGTGAACGAAATAAGCCTAAAAAGATATTGAATTTGCTACATTGCTCTCGCCGTTTTTCGCATGGCATCTAAACAATGGAAAACCGGTGGATTTTTTTATTTTCTTGTCCAATTAATAGGAGTGCTGCGGGCCGCATATGAGCCCATGACGGCTGCATGCGTCTGCAGGCTGCAGGATGAGCACCACTGCAATAGTCTAACAGTGAGCCAGATCTGCTCCAAACACTCCCATTCGCTATTTTCGATAGGTTTCGCCTTCAATCATCAACGAACCGTTATTAGAACGCCACCTCCAGTAGATTTCCTGCTGTGGTTGGAATTTCTATCGCATCGGAAAACCTCATAATCGGGTCCAAATACTTGGTTGGAAAGTGTGCGACCACCATCTTTTGGCATAATGGCCATATTCATTGATGAGTGAACAGTTTGAGAAAGATTATTTGGAATGAAAATCTTTAAATTAACATTTCATCAGAAACATTTGGAACAATGACCGCTTGGCATAAATACTATATATAAATACCGCTTGGCACAAATACTTGGCAATAATACTATAGATTTGATTAGATTCTAAGCAATCGACCGCGGCCAGTTCGCATGATGGTTTTGACACATCAATTTTTATTATAGAGAAATACATATATTTAGTATAATAATTATATCATAGAATGTAAAATAATTTAAGCTAATTTTAAAGAACGGTCTAATTAATGAAGAAGGGATATTACAACACGTCCCTTATTCGCATATTTGTGACAATTGAGTTTCTGTCGATATCGAATGAATTATGCCAAAAATAACGAAACCGTACATACTCTTAATCAATTCAAAAGTTCATTGATTTTCAAATTTCAATGTTAACCCTGAAACCTATGAATGACAGATTTTGAAGAACAGCCTGGTTAATAAGAAGGGGATATTACCACAGCCATTTGAGGTTATATCTCAGCCTTTGTAAGATTCCAGAAACTACCAATTTAAAAGAAATCGCCAAATAACAATAGGGGCTATTCATAAACCACGTAGACTTTTCTAGGGGGAGGGGGGGGGGGGGGGGTTTGACCAAAGTCAACGCTCCATACAAAAATTCAAAAAATTGTATGGAGAAAAGTCTACGAGGGGGGACGGGGGGTCTGAGATTTTCAAAAATGAGTCTACGTGGTTTATGAACAGGCCCATATGTAATTAGTAGCCGTCATCACGGCAGTCAGTCTGCAACCTCAGCAAAATGTCTAACAGCCGATCAACTCGGTAGTCACTTTTGCTGACATTCCTGTTTAATGTTTGTTTGCTTAATTGATAGCTTAATATCGGTAAAATTTTAATTTGTTTCACGAATCTCGGTAATTTATTCACTGAATTCTAAATTGAAATGCCGAAATGATTGGCTGTTGGATTCTCGGCGAAAATAACAAAATGTGTAAGGCTAAGCGCATTATGACATTATGCCTAATGATCGTTATGCTAAATGACCACTTGGATTGATTGTCAAATGATCATTATGCCAAACGGTATCATGCTAAATGACCACTTAACTCAAGTTATTGTTATGCCAAATGACTTTATGCTAAACTACTTTATGCCAAACAACCTTCTGTCAAACAACCTTCTGCCAAACAACCTTCTGCCAAATGACCGTATGCCATATGGGCTACCTCCATAATGCAATACAGTAGCAAGCATTTTTTAGTTTCTAGTGAAAACTGTATCGAAGAGAAAAAAAAATCATTGCCTGCAATGAGGGTTGAGAAAATATACTGGTCACTGAGCAACGCCTGTTTTGGTAAATATTCGGGATATTTCGTTTTCCAGAGGCAGAATTTAATTCAAATAGCGGATATTTGAAGCATGATTTCACTTATGATGCCCGTCAAATGATCAAAGATGATTTTTTATATAGTCTTTCCCAGCCGGAAAAGAAAATTCTCCAATGCAATCTTCCGGAATAGATTGAATTGACTCGTTTAATTATCTTTCATGGCACACGTTTGCAATAAATAATTTGATGTTAAGTAATTGTTATTTTCTCCGTTAAGCAGCAATAGAAGACTTGGTTGATGTCAAATAAATAAATAAATTAATTAATAAAACCCTCAAAAATTTTTTGTAATTTATGTTCCAAATTACTGCCGAAATTTTTTAAGGTTTTTTGCTCTTCCAAATTCAGAGTCGCCCCTGGTCCATCACGATTGAGCTATCTCAACTTACTTTATCTTCAGAAGACCCACTACAGCTTCATTTCTAATCGATCACCGGCTATTGGAATGCAATGATTCATTCTATAAACAACGCTTTCTACGCCACATTTAGCGTCTGAAGAAATCAATCACGCTAGAACATCACTGTCAATCAAACTGAGCAACGGCTGTGAATTTGAATCCCATCGTGACAAATTTGACCCATTGCATAACTAGACTAAGGTGGAGCGATAAATCAATTGTTCTGAGACGGTTTAAAAAACAATATGGATGATTTTGAAACGAGGAAGTGAGCATTACTAGTTACTCACAATACAAACAGAATATTCAACAAAGACTGAAGAGGCTGCCAACATCTTTTTGGGAATATGCCAATCAACAGTGCAGAAACTATCGTACATAATATTGAACGGCAAAACTGTATCAACACCTTACTAGACCTGCTGGCTAACGATCGCTTCATTGATCGAAGCGATAGATCTCACTGTAAGGAGTATTTGAGCACGGATCAACACGAACTCATAATGGGACGATCCAGTATCGTTTAGATTTATTGTGAAATAGTGCAGACGGACGCCATCTATACAAACTTGTCAGCAGCTTTCAACAAACTCAACAAATCGATTGCTATCGCAAACAGAGCTCGAAAAAAATGACAGCCATCGTTAACGATGAGTAAAAAAAATATTCAGTAGGTACAATTTTCGCTCCCTTCATTTCGTTCTATCAGTCACGCAATATATTCGTGTTTACTATTTTGCTATGCTCAGTCATTCCGTTGTCATCGTGTTCCACACAACTCATTCGCACCACAGCAAAGGACACGGCTATTCAAGCCTCAAGAGATTTTGGTTGCTTGACTGAATGTTCTGGTAACCAGTCATTCATTTTCGCGTTCGTGAGTGATTTTTTCTGCCACAGGATTTCAAGTATTCCCGAACATGGCTGAAGGCAAAGGAAGCCAAAAGGCTAAATGGCCGAAATCGATACAGAGTTTGTGGGGCATTTGTTCGAGAATAGGCATTTGCAGGATTGATTCGAGAAGTTTTGGTTTTTTTCACTTCATTGATTCTCCAAATGAATGACTGTTCTTTCGTCTTCACGGTAGAACGTTGAAACTGAATGAGTTGTTTGCACTTACGTACATTCACTGCTTTCTGGAACGAATGAATGATCAAAGTAAAGCAACACAAAACAAGTTGACTCATCTTGCACAAGAGATTCATGAAGGCAAATTTGTGTTTACTTCATGTTCGCTAAGAACAGTGCGTGATGACTAATATTTTAACTCAGTCAGGGTGAAATTTGAGAATTGAATATGATATTTTTAAGCTCTGATCGCAAAGCAAGTCTTGGAGCTCATGGAACTTCCTTACAATGGTTTCGTTCAACCAAACTATTCAACACTACTCATCCTGATATATTTTATTTCATTGCCGAAACGATTCTGTTGCTGTTCGTCTTCCTCGACAGAAAAAGTTCATCCCCATTTTTGACCCTAACCATCTTCTGCAACTCACGGCCAGTCAGTATACTTCCTCCGATGAATCATCGATCTTAATCGATGCTGAATCTGCGGATACCATCTTGGACATCTCCATAAACAAACGAAACATCCAATAACCCCGCACACAATGTCAACAAGCAGCAACTACCTCCGAATCGGACATTTGTTGTTGTTGTTTGTCTTTATTTGAGACACTTTCAGCCGGTAGCTGGTTCGTCTCTTAGGACATTTGAACGTACGTGGTATATTACGAACGACATATCGATGAACTGAAGTTATCACATCAACACGTTTCATCCCATTCCCTTCTTGACCAGCATTCGGGCCAGCCGGCGCCGGTATTGCTTCATAATGGATCCCCAGTTTTTTACACATTGAGGATGTATTTTAGTCCCAAACATCTCTGTGTGAATGCAGGTGATCTGGTAATAACTGAGTAGCATACTCGGACGGTCAATCATGCTCATGCTCATGTTCAATAGATAATGTTGGAATGAAGCATTCAGTGCACACATCGAAAGAATTGATGTTTTCTTCAATTTTTAAGAATTGTTTTTAAATTGATCGAACTTTTCATCTGTTTGAAATTTTACAGAACAGATTGAGTGTGTAGGTTGCCTTTCGCTCTAATTTAAAATATAATTGTTGCTACGCAGTCTGGCAACGCTGAACCTCTCACCGGCCATACACGAATAAAAGTCCACACATATTTATTGGCAAAAATCCATGTAAAATTCCACATAATATTCATTTGTTTACACATAAACAAAACCCTTTGAGATACACATATGATGTTCATGTGGCAAATGAAAATGATGTGTGGCCAGAAATAGTAATTATTTAGAGACATAAAAAGTATGTGTGGTTACAAATACCTATCATTTGTTGATCAAATTGCAAAAATGCATGTGTGGGACACATCGATATTATCTTTTCTTTTTTTATCAGTGTAGACATGCCTGAGATTTTCATTCCTACCAGATTACTTTGATAAAAACAAAAGATAACAAAAGCTGAACGGCAGCGGTAACGAAAACTGGATCTGAGCAAGCCTGCTTGTCGGAAAGAAAACAGGCTAGATGCAAGCCGATTCTAATAGGACATATCGAAGTAATTTGCAACAATTGTCAAACTGGTAAAGAAAAGAAAATTAAGGGGATTTTAGCGCTAGCATATATTGTTTAGATCTCAACTATTTTTCTCGATTTTAAACTAACAAAATCTAATAAATTTTGAATCCTAGAGGTTTGAGCTGTTTAGTGGAATACCTGTTACTAGAAATTAGAAGAAAATTAGTATCTTCCATTTAATTCCAACTACCTTTGCTTATCTTCGACAGATACGCGTATTTCGTCTACAATGTGCAGATTCTTCAGTGTCTCGTACTAATAACTCGACTAATAAATTTTATTTACAAATTGGCATGTAGGTCACAAAGTGCCATTCATGCAAAGTGACCGTAAGCTGGTCGGTCGGATTATGCTACGCTTTTTATGTTTTCGCTCAAGCAGCCTCTTTCTATTATATATAAGCTGTCCTGTTCTCAGGAAAAATTACTCAATTTTCGTTAAACGTGGAACATCTCATAAATAGAGTTTTTTACGAAATGATAACTTTTCCGTGAGAAAAAAGAAACAGTAATACAAATAAAAGAGATGCTGTTTGAGCGTGTGATGTTAGAAATCAATGCACAGTGGGCAAGAACTGATGAAAACTAAGGAAAACCTCTTTAACTTTTGTCGCTTTTAAGCGCGGCTTGTAAACAAGGCCACTTGGAAATTGTCTGGGGAATCGAATGGAACTGGTTTCAATCGCCGCACGGATATGGTTGTGGAGTTATAGAGCTTAGTTCACCCCACATCCCCTTATATTCTTGAATAGTTTATAGATATCTTTGCTCGGAGTCGCTCAAGAGTAACCAAATAATGTTAATGCTTTGTAAAATTTCTTGAAAAATTGAATAGAAATTATTTCATATACCACACGGCTCTGTGAACGAAGATATGGCTGATAGTACCGCGCGTCCCCTTATAGTCATGAATAATTCATAGACATCTTTGCACCGAGAGGCCCACTGTGCAATGGTTGGTTCGTTATTTTAGGTAGTCTGGTTTTTGTAGCGTGTTTCATGGTTAAATAGAATGGTGTTGTCTTGCAATCATTATTATTTCATAACTAGTTTATTTGTGGACGCAGTAGCACCCGTGGCAAGCTTTTTTTTTTCAATATAAACGGTTCATGTTTTGAATTTTAATACAATATACATTGTGGTCATTTATGGGACAAACTACATGTCGTCAGCCATCTTCGCTTCCAAAGAAGCAAACGAAACTGCACTGTTGTACGACCGAATGCACTGCCTGAAGTGGGTTCTTTCGGGGTTGTTGGTGTCCATAAAGAGGCTGCGCAGGAATTCGGGGTATTCCAGTGGTTCTCCCGATGCATTCGTAGGCCGCGGAAGTTTAATTTTGCCTTTGTGGCAGCACGAATTAAACTTTCCATCCGTGGGTCTTTCAGCGATAACATTTTTGGATTGACAAAATTGACATATTACGTTCATTGGGCCACAGGTATGAGGAACTTCTGCATCTACATCTGTTACATTTCGCTGCCATGTCGAACGAACAGAGGCAGCAACCGCTGTAAGACGCGCTTGCGTTTTGCTCCGGTGTTTCGCTTGCTCTACGATTCCGGTGAGCCTGTGCATCTCTCCACTGTATCTCGCTTCGAACTGCCTCACCCTGACGCGATCGCCATGTCTGCTTTTGCAGCCTTGCTAATCGCCGCCTCTTCTCGGCGGAAGACTTACTGGAATCCATCACAAAATAACTTTTCTTCCCCGGGAGCACTATGTCACTCAACAAAAACTAAACAGAAACTTTTAACTTCTGAGTAACGCGTTTTTTTGCGAGCGGTAATGACCACCAAAGGTACTAACTTGAGGACTGTTTGTTTTTGAATTTTGACGTTTCGTGGAGATTACCAGCCAACCTCGCTCCGATACATGGAACCATAATTCTACCCAAATTTGAGCTATTTTCACCCACCACTATAATTGAGTGAAGTGAACATAGTCGTGCTGGGTAGTTTACATTTGGGAGCCGTGAAAAATACTTACTCACCCGATTGTAAAATTTTCCCAAAGCTGAGGATAATTGAGTAGTGATAATGCGAAATCCAGAATGTATATAATTTTACTCAAAATTGAGTTATAAATACCTAAAATGTGCGCATGGGAAGAAAAATATACATTTTTTTTTAATTATAAACACCGAAAATTGAGCAAGCGTTTGAAATTTGTACTCAAATTTAGGGTAGTTTTCTCTCTTTTCTTCACGAAATGTTGACAAAAAAAAAAGAGCAAGCCGCACTCAACCCACCGTGATGTTTGGCGCAATGACTCAAATTTGAGTAAAATTATTTACTCGATTTTGCGTTCAAAATTTGTTTTAGTTTTGGGTAAAGTTTATTAGCGTAAGAGTTAACATTTTCACGGGGTGTAAATGTGAACTACCCAGCGCGATGTTCACTATACTCATATTGGCCTACAACCATTGAGGTGGGTGAAAAGAGTGAAAACAACTCAAATTTGGGTAGATTTATGGTTCCGTGTAAAGAGCATCGGAGTGAAGTTGGCTGCGATGAGGATGGTGACCGACACGAAATGTCAAAATTTAACAACAAAGCATCCTCCAAGTCAGCTCGATCTTCTCGGCACAGACAAACAGATTTGACACTCAATACAGTTTCCATCGTTTACTGATTTTAGTGGTTGAATTAAAAATCAGTAGATTGACGATAGGCCACGGCGGCGCTCATGTCGTATTTGACATGTGGGCCCGCTTGTCGAACGACGGCGTTTTTTTTATTGTTGTCTGTGTTATTTCCAGCAACTGCTGCATGCGGTTGTCTAAGAGTGATAGATTCTTTTCTGCATTAAAAAAAATCAAAATTTTCAACGTCTGTTGTCTGTGATTTTTTTCATCAAATGCTGCGTCTGGTTGGCTAGTCACCGGACAGACAATCAGGGCAATTACATATATGATGATGATGATGATGATGATGATGATGATGATATTTTGACATGGTTTTTTTTTCAACTGGTACAATTCGAAATTGGGTGAATGAAATGTGAGTATTTTATTATATTGTGTTATCGAAAAATGTTATAATCCATATACCCCTAAAATACCCTATTGTCAAGCAGGAGTACTTAATTGCAGTGACAACAGTTACCGACTACAAACTAGAAAAGCGTAAAAGAAAATGACAAACCTTTAACCTGCGATGGCACGGTCTACTGCGATCGCTTATTTAATGATTATCATCGTCTCGAATCTGGCATGTGTTAAAAAGAATCATTTTACGTTCAAAACCAAAATCTACATGCAACTGTAATTATTCAACCTGTTAAGCCCAACAGGCTTTACTTTTGAAACACATGAAATGCCACCTGTTGGAATACTTTTCAGCCAGCACGAATCCTAGATGATTTAAGCAATTTAAGGATGCTTATATATTCTTCTAACGCTTTCTACAAACTTGGATACCTAAATAAATTTATAAAGATAAACAACCCTAGATTATAAGTATGGATACTTTTCAATACGTATTTAAAAGTATTTAAGTACTAATAATGCTGGTAAAAATCCAATCGGGATAACCTCAGCAAATTTCTATTGCCAAATTGGAATTCTTTTTCTTTACCTATTTGTCATCAATTATCCTTGAATCAAATGAAATTGCAAGACTTTTGCACATAGTTAGTCCGAATATTTGAAAGAACAAACAAAATTCTGATCTTGTTTATACCATCGGTTGCTGGGGCTCAACAAATAATGTATTCAATCACTTTAATTATCAACCATGGCCGAGATATTGACATAATTCGCATGTCGAGGTCAAGTTTTTGTTTACTCTTTCCATTGATATGCGGCACGAATGCTGCGGCTCGGTAAACATCTGTCTGCGTCAACACCAGAGGGATGTAGATTATGAAATCTAGGAGTTACTCTCCATGCACTTCCGGAGAAATGTTGCTTCACTAAAACTATCAAGTTAAACCAATGTCCCAAATATTGTTTACCTCGGGAAATTCCTCCAAAACTAAATTAGCAACCATCGAGGGAATTTCCGACATATGCCACCTTCTGTTTACAACAAGTGGAAATTTCTATCAATGATCAATTAGCTAGCTACCCGTCTCTTAAAACCAACCCGACTGGTAGATTCGCGGTTATTCTTTTTCACAACCCCAGATCGCATAGGTCGCCGCAATTCAGTTGCGATATATACCAACCTATTAATCCAAAACAAACATTCCCGTTCAGTAGTTCAACTTTGTAATCGTCATTACAACATTTTTTCGTCTCTCCCTCGAAACACGCAGAAATCATCGAGTATCATCAACACGCACACACATCACTGATAGAGAGCTCCAGTGGCGACAGAGGGAAGAAAGCCATCATCGGTCGAAACAACATCACAAGACGTCAGTTGAAGGAGAACACTGAACAAGGGAGCTACGGTTTAGTAAAAGTAGCTCTGGTTACTGGTGAAAAACAGGTGAACAAGATACGGCAAAATTGCGCCAACCGTAGATAAGCAACAGCAGCAGCAGAAAAAATCGTCGCCAGAAGAGATGGCATCGGCACTGAAGAATCCGGCGGCATCGGCCGCAGGAAGCGGAGGCAAGCTCAGCTGGATGGCTCACGTCAAATACGAACATCTGATGGCCGGAGTTTCCGGTGGCGTGACGTCCACCCTTCTACTGCACCCGCTAGATCTGATCAAAATTCGATTCGCAGGTGAGTTACTGGGGAATTGGAATTGGGTGAAGTTCATTGAGTTGGGGAACTTATGCAATTCGCTGATACTGTGATACTGCTTCCACGTGCTAATGGGAGGCTTCACGTTGCCGTTATCTTCGTCGTCGAACGATGAAGATTACGAGGGAAGGATTTGAGTTTAGTGAACGGCGGTCGGGTCTCTCTTGTAGTTGAGTGAGTTAACACGGCTCGGAAGAGGGAAAAAAAAGGCTACCTCAAAACAGTTAACGACTAGAGTGAAAGAGGAAGGTTCTACTGAATTCTCATTTGCGATAAGGTTCAAGTTCCAGTTGGGTCGTAATAGTCGAGCAGACGATGAACGGCGGTTAACGTTCGTTCTTGAAATATTCCGCCGTTTTCCGCCAGGGGGTCGGTCGGTTGGTCTGCTGGTCGTTATAGATGTAAACAAAGATTAGAGCGACGAGAAGAACTGTCTACCGAGCAATCAGAAACTAACTCGCAAGTTGTTGTTGTTGGAACTGTTTTGTACATACTTGGTACAATCTTTGAGTAAATTAATGTAAACATTCTACGATGACAGAGCGACGGTTGTATTAGCAGTCAGTTTGTACTGTGTTTGTAAACAAAAATAGTCAGTGGCATTTATTTGTTCGGCAATCTTCGGATTTGAACTATTTGCACCAACAACTTAAGCTTGTTTCTGACGTAGACACTTTTCCCTGACATCAGCAGCATAAGTGCTAATTTGTTTATCACATTTTGTTTGGTTTGCAAACTGTTTTCGCTCCCACAAATCTGATGCCAGTTTTGTCTGGATATTTACTGCGTGTCCTCGCAGATTTGAACAAAGAGTGCTGAATATCCATGCCAAAACGAATTTCTCGTCTATTTATTTGAAACTTTGATTATCATATTGAATTTTACAAATATCAAATTGTCGCAGACTATTCAAGCATGGAGACGAAATCAATTTCGATCAATTTATTGACTCACGCCCAAACGGTAGCAAACCATCAATTGATTAGCAATTTTGAAAAATTCTACTCTGCAATGCAGCGATGTGAAGAGTAAACAACTTTGCTCGCCCTTAGGACAAACCGTAACGGAAAACATCTGGACGACTTTCGTTTCCGGAATGGAAAATTTGGATGGATAGCTTCAAACAAATCAACATGTGTTTAGGAGAGATCGGTCAACAATAAACCTGCTTCTCAAGGTGACAGTTGGGATAGTAACATTAATCAGGATGAGCTGATGCCGGTTCATAGGAACTTCTGTATTATTCTAATTAATTAGAATCCGGTTAATAAGTAAGAAATAAACTGAGTCCGGTTATATAACCTTGTTAGCTTAATATGTTTCGAGGTTATCTTCTTGAATTCCGGGTTGAAATCTTCCAATGATATACCTACAACAGAAATTTACTCTGAAAGAGAAGATTCGTGGAAGAATTTAGCCTGCTCTGTTTTTTATAGTATTTTTTTTTCATTACTTTCAACAAGTAGTCCAAAATGTTGAGGTCATTTCCGGTCTGAATCGGTCTGAAATTATTCAGATGTTTTCAGAAGTTCGGTTTGGTTCATAATAGACTGAAAACCGGGATACGGAACGGGTTTTAAGCATGCACCAGCCGGGGTATTTGTTCAAGCTGTATGTGATTTGTTCTTGGCATTAGCATTGACTTTTGCACACCTCGTGGTTGGAGCTACGATGAGGAATCTTTCGGAATATTGCTTGTCACCATGAAAATGAACCAGTTACTGATTCGTTTCTTCACGCAATGATCTCCTCATCTGACCACGCCCATGCAACCGTTGGAAATAGGAAGGAATTGGTATCCACCTTTAGAATACATGAGGAACCTACGTAGCCTTCAGTAGATATTAAAAGAAACGGAAAATGAACAGTCGGAGAGGATAGTTTAACATGCTGTCCTGTTTGGTGTACAGAACAAATATTTATTTAAAAAAGGTCGGTGGGAGCATCTAGTCTAAGAAGGTGAAGTGATGCCTGTTGTAGAGGTTCTACTCTATTCAGAGTCCGGCCAGTACACCTACATAAAAAAAACGAAAAGGTGAGTTATGTCACTGACATAACTGCAAAGTTCACGTAGGACTCCTTGTTGATGTGAAGAAATTGATAACATCGAAGTAAATTTCTACTATATTTTATTCAGTCTAAAGAACCATGAAACCCTATGCTATTAGTGTGTGTGGTTTAACTATTAGTTTTCGACGAAAATTATAAAAGGCAACTCTTAATAACTCTTAAAATGGCCCTCACATTCGATAAGGAACTCATTTACAAGAGTCACCATTATACACGAAACTGGTGAAATGCGACCTAGTGAAAAATATGGAGTAGAGACCAAGCAAAAGTCCATAGAAAGTCTCAAAACTGAAACAAAACTCACTAAGCATTCTCCACTGGCTGGGTCAACCGACTGCGCATAACTAATGGCAGCTATTTGCTTGCCACCGCCAGCAACTAACTGACTCTCTGCAACTTCTCCATTTTGCACAACTAGGAACTACCACGAACCTAACCTATTCCCTACACTAGATAAACGTACACATTTTCGGTCTGCCGTGTTGCTGTAAATTCAGCTGTTAATAATATTTCGTTTTTTTAATGTCCAGCGTGCTTGCTAGTTTTAAATAGCGAATCGGGATTTATATATGGATACTAAGCAATATTTTTGGCCATTTTCTCCGGGACGCGGCTGTTCAAGCAACGCCGTGTTGAGTCGATACGTGGTAACGGAAATTTCGATGAGCTCAAGAGAAATTTCAATCAAATATACTCTTTAGATGGGCAAATGGATTTGGTCGTCCTGGAAAGCACTGATTTTAGTTGTTTACGGAGGGAACATGTTTCGCGATTTAAACTTTCTTCTCGTACTTCTTGGGCAGCTAGACCGCCTGGATGTTTAGGCATGATACCAATGCACACTGGGCCAGAACGAAAAATTAGCAGGAATAAATTATTTTCACTATGAAGATGCGACTTTAGAACAAAACTGTCTTCGGCAAAGTTGTAGCTTATAATTAGGGCTTTAATTTGACATCAGTTTAAGTTAGGGTGGTCCTTGAATATATTGAAATAAAAATTCTATCTTTCACATTTCTTGACATAACGCAATACCATGTTCGACAAAGTTGTTGCGTATTGAATTTAAAGCAACTTTGCTGCAAAAACCATTGTCGTAGGACACAATAGTCATTAGATATGATCATTTTTACGCCTAAGAGTAGGGTGGCCCTGAAAAAAATAGTATTTTTCGCCTAACTTTTTCATTTTAAGTTTTATGAAAACGGTGTTTTGAGCAAATTTTTAGAACTCGATTAAACACACACTTTGATGAAGAAAAAACGTAATTTCATACATCTGTTCAAAAGATATCGTGGTTTTAGTCCAAAAATTACGATTTTTTCAAATTACATTATTTTTTAAAGGGGGAAAAACGGGGATACAAATACGATTGCATATGAATGGTAAAGATAAGAGGTTTCTTTTGTATATAAATATTCAGGTGAAATTAGAAGCATTTGGGGTTAAATGGTACTATGAATGTATGTCCTTTTTAAAATAAATTTCTTGATTTTTTCATAAATGTTGATGGTAATGACGAATAAATCACCATATTTCAATAAAGAACTAATATTTGCATTGTGTTCAATTTAAATCGATCAAAAGGGAAAATGGAAATGTATGAATTTCGATTATATAATCTCCAAATGTCTCATCAAAACACAAACCAAAGGAACAAAACCTATGCAGAGTGAATTATTGTTTTCATTATCAAAGGGCCAATAAATCATATGTAAAAATCTCTTAAGTATTTCAAAGCATATTCAGTTTAGTTTGTTTTGTGAAAATTTCTGTTGGGTAAAGCGAACAAAGCTGGCAATGCGTTAAATCATAAAATCAGGAAAAAAAACCGGTACGACAACTGCATTGAATATAAAATCGATCGAATGGGACGAAATTGCATCCATGAATATACCCAATTTTATGCTTATTGACCGACATTACATCCGCACCCTAGGGGGCGACCCCGGCGTATTGGTTAACATCCATACCTCTCAAGCCTAAGTCAAGAGTTCGAATCTCACCCCCGGAGAAGTTACGAAAATGCTTCAGCTCCTCGTCGTTGTCACGGGCGGTTTTTCCTGCGAACTCGAGGACTTCAGCGGCCAGGTATTTCATCAGGCAGTGAGGTAGACGGGGGACCCGGCAACAACGCGTTTGGCGTAGTTGCCCTTCCAGAGCAGACGGTGAATAGGACTGACTGGGAACTGCAATCCGACGTGGTTCGAGCGGGACTTTGCCTTTCCCTAACCTTTTCTCCTGCTGCTAGGTAGTAGAGGCATGAACACACTTACTTCTGAAACTGTAAAACAATAACAACAGTTATGATATAGTAGGATATGTTCGCTCATCACCATGAGGAACTAAGAGTGGACAGTAATTTTTGCTAGAATGAAAGATATGAAGAGAAAATGTTGAAAGTTCCGTCAGTGTACGGCAGGTTGAAAATTGAATAGAAGTATTGAAAATTGAGCGAAGGGCTTGGATATAGCGGTACTCGAACCAAGGACGTTACTTTTGCCTTACATCCCACTGCGGGGTAGGTCAAGGCACGGACGAATCCGCCACCTAAGCAGGCAATAAGCCTGATGAGCGAACATCTCCTTCTCAGCATAATTGTTACTCCACGAACATAGAATACAGACATAACAATTATAGTATGTAAATTAGTTAATATTAGTCAGAAAAATAAATCAATTAAGAAACGATCGAACTATTAGCGTCCGATGTTTCAATTTTTCGTGGAGGCAGCCATTTGTAAATTGTACACAGTGTTCAAGCTATGCAACGAAAAGGAAACTAAAATTTTTTTAGCCACCGCTCTCTGCCAATCGTTAAGAACTTGGAAAGTAGTGTTAGGTAAATTCAAATCAAACCAATTCTCTCAAAACTAAATAGGTCGTCCTGAAAAGAACGGATTTGAAATTATCCGCATTTGAATTCAAACCTTTTCGGTCTTTTGAAGAATCAGATTATTTCACCCGTTGCGTTCTGAGCGTTCCGCCGTGCCAAAAGATGGCTACCAAATATCACACATACACACATACTTATTTCGCTCCTCATGGATGCACCCACCGGCTGGCCAGAAAGCATTACTGGTCCAAGCAACAGACTGGCTAGCCCAGCACTGCATAATTAAGCCTAGCCAACGGCTTGTTATCAACAGCCTGCAGCGCAATCAACTACCTGGCCAATTGGTTGGTCGCCAGTGCACCTTCTATCCAAATTGCCGCCTTGCCGCTCCGCACTGCTGAATGAAACTAGTACCGACGTACTAATACCCTCCAGGGTACATTTCATCGTCAGACGCCAGTTGCCAATCCCTACTGCCTCGATGCTCCGCACAGCTCCAGTATGGCAACACGAATGAGAAAATTTGCGAAGGTGTATATCGTTCACTACAGTATGATGTAGTCTACGTCAAAAACAAAAAGCTTCGGATGATCTGGAGATGTTGATGGCACGGTGTTGGTCCTGCGAGGATGTAGGAGCTGTCAGCAAGCGCTCTCTGTAAGAAGCACGCTGCTGAGAGCATTAAAGCGGTAAAGCGCACGGCCAGCCGTCTCAACTCAGTTTTGAGTCGTTTTTGACTCACTTTCGTCAAAAGTGGAGTCACTCAAATTTGAGTAAATGTTACTGGCATTGACAAGTCGACATATCAAAAACATCGACTCAAATCAGATCGATGTTTTTGATTTGTCGACTTGTCAATGCCAGTAACATTTACTCAAATTTGAGTGACTCGACTTTTGACGAAAGTGAGTCAAAAACGACTAAAAACTGAGTTGAAGCGGCTGGCCGTGCGAGTATCAGTCGGGCGCTACACAGTTTCTCTCCTCAAGAACAAAGAAACATTGGCCTATCTTAGCGAATCTAAAGATGAGGCTCTAAGGCGACTGCGCGTAGTAGAACGAAGATTGGCAAGAGATACTGATTTACAGAAGAAATACATGGCCGAACGTTGAGTGGGTTTGCCGACTTGTGTACCACATCGATAGAGCAATTTTCATACATCCATCCTAAGGGAAGGTCCATTAATTATGTCACGCAGTAAGGGGGAGAGGGAGGTTTGGGAAAACGTGACGTGCATAGAAAAAATTTTGAAGGTCCATACAAAAAACGTGACAAGGGAGGGAGGGGGGTTTATAAAAAGTCATTTTTTGCGTGACGTAATTAATGGACGTTCCATAACCGCCAATTTGAATTGAGCGTATGCGACACCAAGTGACAAGCACACGTACTTACTTGACAAGAGATTCCACTAGCTATTGAGCGCCGGGAATAAACATTTCGAGCCAGACACATCGAAAGCTGCGAAAGGATAAATAAACGTGCGACAAAGATCAATCTCAAATTTTAACTGATTTTGTAACAAATATCGCTGTTTTTCTGAAGTATGTTGTGTATCTATGTGACTGGCGTGGCTGGATAGCTCAGTGGTCATCCGTTCTGCTTACTGAGCAGATGGGCGGGAGTTCAATCCCAGGCCCGTCCCCTTCCTTGTCATTTGTCACTTGTCTCTTTCTATCACCACTAGATTTTAAATAAAAAGCAGTCTACTGCGCTTTCATTGATCCGCATCACTTACCACAGTGAATCCATGATCTAAAAATATCCTGCCTCACTAACACAAAACTATCCTTCCCTTGACAATTGTGGAGACGCAGAGGTAAACACGTTCTCTAATAACAACGATTGTCAAACTAATCATCCTTCTCCCCTCCCCAAAGACCGTGAGGACGTGGCCGGCGCCGGTACTGATCTATAAATAGAATTAGTGAACTTGTACATTGAAGATGCAAAGCCTACTCCCAAGCTCCATCTTATGTGGTTCTCTGTGCAATTACACTAGTTCTGATCGGTAACGGAGTAGCAACTACGCTACGCACGGTCTTTTTTTTTTAAAAAAAAAAGTATGTTGTGTATCGATGTGACAAATTATTATATCTCATATTGTGCATCGAACAAGAGATCATATTTCGTCAATTGTATGTATGATGTATGATGTATGATATGTACTACCACCCATTGTAGCACGGAAACTAAGTCCGACAGCAGTGAGCTCTCCGCGCTGTTAAACTTGATCAAGCTTTAATAACCACTGATTATCCTAATCATGCCATTGTATGAAGGGCCAAAAAGGTGTTGGGTGGATCGATAGGCAACATCACTTATACGTATCCACAGCGATATAAAGAATCTCCTTCCAACAACAAGATTGGACAATTGGTCAAGAGAGCAAGCTATCTAACATGAGGATGCCCCAATGCGCGGGGAGAAGAGCCCGCCCTCTATTCACAAACTGTTAACAATGGGGAGTTGGCATTTCCACTCTCCCCATCCATAGTGCTTCAATCGGGTGCCCTGATGGTCCCTCCCATTCCCATGAAATATTTATATAATAGTGTATGTATTTATGTAAATGAAAAATACTGTAATCACTCGGTATCTATTATTTATGATCTCCCTTTGGTGGATCCTGAAATGTAAGAAATGTTGAATCCTAGAGGGTTTGAGCTGTTTAGTGGAATACTTGTAACTATAAATTAGAAGAAAAATTAGTAATCTCCATTTAATTCTAACTACCTTTGCTTATCTTCGACAGATACGCGTATTTCGTCTACAATGTGCAGACTTCTTCAGTGTCTCGTACTAATAACTCGACTCGAGTTATTAGTACGAGACACTGAAGAAGTGTGCACATTGTAGACGAAATACGCGTATCTGTCGAAGAAAAGCAAAGGTAGTTGGAATTAAATGGAGATTACTAATTTTTCTTCTAATTTATAGTTAAGAAATGTTGTAAAGTGTTAAAGTGTAGAGATCTGTGGTTTCACGCTTATGCACGTTTTTGTTTGTTTTCAGCGATAGCACCAATTTCCCAAAATCTTGATTTGAGGTATCCTAAAAAAGTTTGTTAAATTATACAAAAATAACATATACATTTTAATTTAATGTTGCCATGGTCACTATTTGCTGCTTGATGTTGATTTTATAACAGCAATACGCTTTTATTTTTGCTGGCCAAATAATTATTGCTCCTGTGCAAGGGAGTTAAAGACAAATGGAAAAAACAACAAACAACAACAAAAAACAACAAGCAATTTTTAAATCATCTAAGAAGTAAAATAAATAAAACAATTTCATCAAACATAATGATATTGTGAGTTATAATACAGACATATCAGACACTATCCGAATGGCAAACAGCTCGGATTTAGAAAAAGGTCCATTTGCAAACCGGAATTGAAAAATACATTAGGTAATAAGTACAAAAGCCTACCATAGATTCCGTCGCAGCTTCTTTTGTTCAACTAGATACTTCTAAATCATAATGATAATTGGACATATAAGACATAATAATTAAAAGTATATATAACCTATAAGAAGAAATTATTTAAAAAAAAAAAAAAATGTTAAAATATAAATCCCGAAAACACCAGTAATGATAAAAATGATAATGATGGTGATAAAGAAGATTGATAATGGTTATGAATAAACAATGCCTTCATGATAATATATAGTCAAGGGATATTATAATATGAACTGAAAATTACATCTGTGCCGACTGCTGTTTTGTTGCAATTGTAGACAAACTTCCGCATCCATTATGAGCCAGAAAATTTAGAAAATGTATGACTGCCATGAGAAAAAAAAATTAATTTTAAATGTTAAATTATTTTATAATACCTGATGACCTGGTAGACCTGAAAGATATGATAATGGAAAATTATGACATGATTTACCGGTCGCACCCCCTCACTTCGCTATTGTCAGATTGACAACATTGCCCAGGCTACGCCAACCAGCGTCTCCATGTTTCAGCTGGCAGTCTTTTGTGATCATATGACTCGTGGAGGCGTGAGGTAGGAACTTGTGAGGACCAGAGGTCGGTCGCACCCTCCTTCGAAGTTGCCCACTCACCATTTGAAGCCCAAGGGATCATATTTCGTCAATTATAGGAATAATTCGGAAAAATGGGCCGAAGCTATAGCCCAGAGAAAGAAGGAAACACTCGACTAAAAGTTGCTGCATTTCTGGGACGATCGAAAGCATTTGTTTTCAATGCTCTCCGTGACCCGAAACCATGAGTGGCAACTGAACGTCCCCGGAAAACTATTAATATTAATGAATATAAAAGTATTAATGAAACATTAATCCATTCAAGTCAGCAACAAAGATCAGAGACGGTCTGAACTTGTCCGTGAGTTCCAGAACAGTTCAGCGACGGCTAGTTGAGAAGCAGTTGATTGGAAGAAGCCCTAGGAAAGTTTCAATTCACACAAGAAAGCATCTCCAGACACGTCTAAAATTGAAGGAACATCTGCATTGGACTTGGCCCGAAAATGGTCAAAAATTGTGGAAATGGCTGTGGTCAGAGGAAACAAAAAAGAATTTTATTGGATCTGATGGAAAACGCTGGGTTCGCCGACCTATTGACCCTGCTTTCAAGCCACAGTATACGACGAAAACATTCGAGCATGGAGAAGGTAATATCATGGTCTGGGGATGTTTCTCCTGGTACGGTGATACAGTATTTTTACACCAAGATCTTGGAGAATGTAATGCTACCACATGCTTACTGAGAAATGCCATTGAAATGGCAGTTTATACAAGATAATAGTCCTAAACATACTGCCCGTACTGTGAAGAAATGGTTTGGGGATCACAAAATTGATGTAATGCAATGGCCAGCATAATCCCCGCATCACAATCCGATAGAAAATTTATATCAGATAGTCAAAAAGTCGGTGAATCCTTTAAAATCGAAGAATAAGGAAGAACTATGGAGCAAGATTCAGGAAGCGTGATATGCTAAGCTTGTCAGCATATGGCGAAACCTCGTTGAGAGTGTGAGAAGTGATCCGAAATAATGGTTATATCACTAAATATTGATGATCAAAGCTCAGGCCATTCAATAACTGATTTCTCCTTCTCTTGAGTTAAAATTGTTGGTTTTCCCGGTGAGCGATGTTTCTGCAGCTTCTTCTTCCGAAGAACGGTGGTCTCTGGAACACCATACGTGGCAGCAGATTTACGGATGGATACCTACACCTTTTCGTGACATATCCACTACTTTTTCGAGTGCATGTGGGGGAGGTAGCTTATCAACTCTTCCGGTCCGCCTCTAAGCATCTTGCTATGAGGTACCAGGTGGTTACACACCGATTACCTGTCGATCTTCCAAGTTTGGAAGACGTCTGTATTGAATTATCTCAAATTATAATATTCCGCCCACTATATCACAATACATTGCGATTTGTTGAGCGGATTGGAGATAAGGAAAACATTGGGTACAGGACCAAGTCTCCCCCGGTTGGTGCTAAACAGATGAGCATGGAAATCAATAGAAGCATAAACTTGAAAATAGGCGCTTATTTCGCGAAATCCTTCAATCGTGATTCAAAGTGTAGATTACTCTTTGGGACGTTCAGCTTGCTTATTGCAGATATCGGTTCCAGTTGTGAAATGGGTTTAAGACTGTAGTTGTGCAAGTTGACAGTTTGCGAAAATCAAGGAGCCTGCCTCGGGCATCGGTTGTGAACATTTGTGTCGAGGGTGTATTGCGAAAAAGTTTTGTTTTCGGGAATATCGCGTTTTCTATTGTTTCGTGTACCTATTGTTCGGTGGCGCAGTGATCGAGTGAACAAAGAAGAACAATAAGGCTGCTTCTCCGTGAGATGTGTTGGTTCGCCGGGTGTGGTGGGCGGGTGGTGGGGATCATAATTAACGGTGATCCATATTATTCGTTCGCCAAACTCGCTGGGCCACATATCTAGGAACCAGTCAATCACTATTCCATTTTGTGAGTGGTTGCAACAGCGTCTGTACTGTTGGTGTAAGCTGACCTAAATTGGCTCTCATGCTTTAATATAAATTACCTTGTTTTCTCAATGAAAAACCACCATCACAATTTGTGAGTGGCCCCAATAGCATCCTTACTGTTGGTGTAAATCGGTTCAAATCGGAAATCGGTACTAAATTAAAACATTTAACCATCACACAAACAAATGATGAGAGCGTAATATATGTTACCACTAACGAATATCTTTATTATGTTTACTATCTTTCCATGTATGTAAATGCGTCCCGCATAATATACGAGCGGTAGTGGAAATCAAAGAGCAAGTTGGATGACAAACTTGCACTTGTATCAGTGCAACAACAACCAATAGGAGAAGAAACAGATGAGAACTATTCATACTTGAACTTATCAATTACAATAATCACTAAATCATTATTTCGTTTTCGTTTCAGCATTCAAACGCCCCTCTCTCTCTTGCTTCACTTTCTGCCTCCTACTATCCTCTATGTAATGAATCTAACACTTGTTGGGACTGGTTAGTTAATAACCGGCGCCTGCTTGTGGAAGATCCCGGTGTGCTATATGGTCTAGGGCATATCAACGGGTAGGCTTGGTAGGTTCTCGCCCAGCCCAAACGCAGATGGGCGGACAGTGGTCTGCCAGGGTGGGGACTGAGAAATTACAATTACAATTACAATATCCACTACTTTTTCGAGTGCAATCGAAGAATAGTTAACGTACTTGGGTCCCATCTTTTGCTCTGTAAACAATAAGGAACACAGTGAGCCTAATTTGACGCAAATCGTTTTTCTTCAGTAATGTGCTGAAAAGCTCACAGTTCTGAAGCAATAAGCGATAATTCACTAACAATACGTACGTTTTTCGGGCTATCAATGATATTTCCACACAAAAAAACAACTTTTTCTCATGAAAACCAATGAAATGTTTATGAGAGATTCCTTAGCGTTTTTGCTACGGCAGCACAAAAATGACGCATTTGACAGGTACTATTTTTGTTTATTGTTTGTTTGCGCTTTCAAATTATCAAAACACCATCTTTTTTGTTACGAATGTATCGCGTGAGTGTAAACAATGCTCCCAAGGTACATTTTTTATTAATATTAGTTGTGAGAATCAGATTAAAGCGAACATTATTTAAAAGTGCTTCAAGTTTAGACCTGCGTCAAATATGGTGCTTCCACGGTACGCAGCAAAAGCAAAACTCAAATGGATCTGTAATTTTGGAAAAAGTTTAGATTTAGAAAAAAATCATGACTGCATGAACTCCAGGACCTGGATGATCACACCAAAACATCTGATAACCTTATATATCTAATATACAAGCCAATAATGCAATGATCAATCGAATCAACTAATTTCTCCTTCCATCCATTCTCCATTCCAGTTAACGACGGTCGGACAGCAACACTGCCCCAGTACCGGGGACTCACCGGTGCATTCCTCACAATCTTCCGCCAGGAGGGCTTCAAGGGTCTCTACAAGGGAGTCACGCCGAACATCTGGGGATCGGGCAGTGCTTGGGGATTTTACTTTTTGTTGTAAGTGTATTTCCAACGGCTAGCATTCGCATGGGAGTTCCGTAGTTTCTAATCATTCCCAATCTCCCGTACAGCTATAACTCCATCAAAACGTGGATTCAAGATGGCAACACCGCGCAACCGTTGGGACCGGCCCTGCACATGCTGGCGGCTGCCGAAGCTGGCGTCATGACCCTGGTGATGACCAACCCGATTTGGGTGGTAAAGACACGGTTGTGTTTGCAGCTAAACGAACCGGGTCAGCAGGGCTACGCCGGAATGGTGGACGGACTGAAGAAGATCTACCGTACCGAGGGTGTCCGGGGGTTGTATAGTGTACGATCGTGCTTTGAGGGAGGTTGAGCGGGTTGGCGTTATTGAATGGGTGATTTTCTGTTTTGCAGGGATTCGTTCCTGGCATGTTGGGAGTGTCACATGGTGCACTTCAGTTTATGACGTACGAAGAGATGAAGAACCGATACAACCAGAATCGGAAACGACCCATCGATGCTAAGCTGGTAAGTCGGATCTGGTTGGTGAAGTGACGGCCCTTTGTTGATCGCTTCCTTTTTCAGACCACCGTAGAGTATTTAACGTTTGCCGCCGTCTCTAAGTTGATTGCCGCAGCGACCACCTACCCATACCAGGTAATACGGGCCCGTCTGCAAGATCACAACCACAGCTACAAGGGCACCTGGGACTGCATCAAGGTGACATGGAGGTACGAAAGAGTGTCAGGGTTTTACAAGGGCCTAATTCCGTACTTAGTCCACGTCACGCCCAACATCTGTCTCGTGATGTTGATCTATGAGCAATTCACCAAGCAGTAGTGCAGCAATCAGTCAGGAAATAAAGGTTCTCTCCTCTTGGGCTGTAGTTATATACTTAAGATCGTCTTGTTTAGGAAGCTATTTTGTCGATATGTTCGTTTTTTTTCGTTTCATTTGTCGTCCCATCTTCGCCACTAGCTTTAAAGTGTCAGTGTTCAATGCGATATTCATAAAATCATTCAGCCATTAATTTAGTACGATGAAATCGGAAGCGTGAAGTTAGAAACTGTTACTATTATTATTAGTGATGTTTGGAGAGGACGTCATCCGCTAGGGGTGCGCGTCCTGTTGGAAGAAATTTTCAACGTAAAAGCGTATTAAATTTGCAATCGGATTACTTTTTCTTTACTACTTTCACAATTGGTTACTTCTGATTATGCTTTTGATGTTGGTAGAAGGTCTCCTGTCTCCCTTCCTTTACTACGAATAAAATAAACAAAGCTCCTTATGCGACTCCTCGTTAGCTGACTCGTGGTTGTTGATCCTGTCTTGTATTGGAATGATCATTAAATTACGTATCAGCCAAATCTAAGTTCTCTTTGCTTACCTCACCAACCGTTTTACCCCTTTGTCTCTTCTAACAATAACAATAGTTTAATTCTAACCAATCAAAAAACCCTCGAGGAAGTTTGATTAGCAAAATGAACGGAATAGGAAAAGTGACTTATCTTAATCTGGAAACAGCACGCAAGCAAAAAGTTTATAGATAATTTAAGCTAGTTTTCAATTCAGTACAACCTGCACAGTCAGAACATCCCGAATTCCATTTCTGTTAGTTTTAAACCCTTAAGGCAAAGGAATATAAACAAACAAACAAAAAAATATTTTAGAAAAAAATAGAAAAATACACAAAAAAAAATCAAGATGCAGAAGAACAGAACATCGAAGAGTTAATAAAGACGTTTTTCTTCTTCTCCTTTCTCTCTTTCTCTACCGAACCATTTCAGATATGAATCGTGGCGTGGCTTCTATAAAGGGCTCGGTCCGAACTTGTTGCGCGTTATGCCGGCGACGATGATTACGTTCGTTACGTACGAGAATGTGTCGCGCTATCTGTTGGCCGTCAAAAAGTCGTAGATTAGGAAGAGAAGCTTCATTACCCAGTGATGATAAGCCAGTTAGGGAGTAGGTAGCATTTTTGGTTGTTACAATTTTCAAGTACCTCTCTTAGTCGATAGGCATCATGGGTTCGCTCCATACGATGCCGAGTGATGACGCATTCGGGAACCGGAAGGGTGGTTTGTGCTTTTGAAAAGCATCATCCCCTTCCGAGGAACAAGTTAATCAAAACCAAAATCTAGCTTAGATACAAACCGCCTTGCCATAGGTTATTTGTTTGATGTGTGTGTGATCGTACGCGATTGCTGGCATTGAATGTCCAGTTTCCGTTCTATTAAGTTTAGTTTAGTGAGGATCTAGTGAGTGGAAGAATGACAATACGGCTTTATCAGAAGCGCGCCTATTTGGAACGTTTACTCTCGTTCCGAGAGAGGTCAGTTCATAAGAGATGATTGAATTTGGAATGAATACTTTTATGCTATCTAGTACATGTCAATTTCTATTACAAATTTTCTTGAGTTTCAATTGTTTCATTCCGAAAAGTCAATGAGATTCTTTCGCTCGTCGCGCGGATGGTTGTTGGTTTTCTTGCTTATGATTTGATCGAAAATAGTCCTTCTTGAAATTAAGAGGCAATCAAAACTCGATTTGCTACTTCACGACCTATGATTGCGAAATGAGGATTATTCCGAGAGTTGAAGTGGCGTTTGTCACTTGGTGACAACGTGACTCTTCTGGGTTGATCAAATGGAGAGTCACGTCACTGCAGGTGGCCTTTCTCACTTCACCAAGTGACAAACGTCACTTCGACTCTCGGAAGAACTCTCAACAAAATGCGTTTCATTCGAGCTTTTTCTTTGCTGATCCTACATCTTGTTCCCAACTAACTGCGGCGCCAAGTACAAGTAGGGATAGGATAAATCGAATGGCCTACCTTGGTGGGATCTTGGTCGTATTTTGACAGGGACGGGAGGGTTCTCTCTATTTTATGCGTCGGATCGTTTTGCGGTCTTTGATAAAAAAAAAAATACTTTGTAATTCTTTTTAAATGTGCAGTCTTTAGATCATGGGTCAGTTCTTTAACGTCAGCATTATCAATGGGCATAAACCGCACTCCGAAAACACTGATGATGATAAAGATGCCTTTTACACGTATATAGAACTTGAATACGACCACTGCCCAAGATTCAAGATCATTATCGGAGACTTGCTCAGGCCGTTTAGACCGACTATTGGAAAGTTCAGTGTTCACCAATGGATACACGACAACGGCCTAAGACTTATTGAAATTGCCTCCTCCAAAAGTATGGCCATTCGTAGCTCGCACTTCCAGCACAGCCTCCTGGAGATCACCGCACCAAATAGAATCGTGAATCGATGGCGATTTGATTATTGGACGGCACTTCTCCGACATAATCGACGTCCGAAACTACCGCGGCGCTAACATCGGTTCGGCCCGCCAAGGTACAATCTCGAAAGATTTAAGCACACGTTACAGCCTACGCGCGGAGTATAGAAGCAGCTTTGCCGGAATGTGCCGGTTCATAAACCACGTAGACTCATGCTCATGCCCCCCGTAGACTTTTCTCCATATTTTTTTTTTTAATTCTGTATGGAGCGTAGATTTTAGGTAAGCAGAAGTCGTATGCCAAAAATAAACCCAAAGCGAATAAAATTTGGATACGTAGACAGTTTCACGGGCATAATCGTAACCGCGCTTTCTCTCTGTTACTCCATGTACGGTAGCGATGGTGACTGGGCATGTCACTAAATGTTTCGATGATGATAGAGTGGTTCCAACTGGTACCGCTACAGAACTATTAAAAAAGCTATCGGTAGTGATAAGTGGCGAACCAGCCCAGGAGGCTGAAAGCCACGATAATAAAGATAAAAAAAAAAAAAAGCTATCGGTAGTATATGAGCATGATCAAGTGCACAAACTTTTGCCAGTCAAGGTGGTGCATTCGATCATGCCTTGACCTACCCCGCATGGGGATGCTTGGCAAAAGTCTGTGTTTCCTGTTTCGGAATACTACCTCATAATGCCCTCCGCTCAATTTCAAAACTACTTTTATTCAATTTTCACAGCCTGCCGTGAGCTAACGGAACTATCAACACTTTCTCTTCAAAACTTTGTTCTAGCAAAAAAATGCTGTCTACTCCTAGAGCCTCATGGTGATGAGAAATTATTTCCTTCTCAAAACAACATCATCGTAGATTTTTGTCAAACCTCTGTTCTCTCCCCCGGGAAAGTCTACGTGGATTATGAATAGCCCCAATAGGGTGAAGCTCCTCCTGAGGGCTGTTGGAATAATATCAACGCAGCCTTCAACGACGCAGCTGAGAACGTCGTCGGGCCCACCCAACAAGCATCAATACTGATTAACTGTTTGTTCAAACAAATTTGGAGAAGTTGTTCAGCTTTTTCTTCAAGACAGCTTAATAACTTCTCCAAATTTGTTTGAACAAGCAATTATTCGACACTGATGTTTGTTGGGCATGGAACCAATAGCTCGACGAGAAGTAGAGGGTGGTTTTAGAGGGGAAGGACGCAGCGTGGCGACAGCAGACCTGCCTGTTGAAAGAGAATAAAACCTAGCCTGGAAGTAGTGGGAGTGTGAGGAAATGGAGCAACTGCACCGCACTCCAGAAACGCGGAAGTTCTATCAGGACTTCAACACATCTCGCAAAGGCTTAGAACCACGAGCCGTAATGTGTAGGGATAAGGATAGGGGTATTCTGATTGATGGATGTGAGGTGCTTGATGAGTGGAACTAGCACTACGACGAACACCTGAACGGTGCAAAGGACACTAGCGAAGAAGACTGAAATAGCGCAAGAAATGATAACGTCAGCATGGCGAACGATGTGACCGAAACAGCTCCCGCGCTCGGAGAAGTTAAGGATGCTATCCAACAGCTGGATAATAAGTTGGAGTGTGAGAACTATTGAGCGATCATAACCTTAAATTCCGCCTACAAAATAATAACCCAGGTCATCTTCCGTCGTCTACCACGAACAATGAATTATCAAACCGGTTTTATCGACGGACGCTCGACAACGGCCCAGATCGTCATTGTACGGAAAGCCTATCAAAAATGCCTTGAATACCAGATCTAGATGCATCTTTTGTTCAACGATTTTGAGGTGTCGCACGACAGTATCGACTGCACAGAACCAACAATCAATATGCAACTAGCGATTTGAAATTGGTTCACTGCTGTAGAACCCCCTTGGTGCGAAGTACACCTTGAAGCCAGCACCTTGCTATACATATTTGCGCCTTTGTGTTATTTTGACAACATATTTGAGAGTGTGTTCGTGTGAGTTCATTATTATGAGGCTTGGGGCGGATGTGCTAGTACTGACTGAGCCAAGAAAAAAATCGAATTTGTTCGGAAGCTACTGGTTCTATGGCAATACTACACACTACCAAAATGTCGTGTAAATTTCTGTCCCAGAGACCGACACATGCAAGCGTCTTTTAGCACATACGAATGTGTTGAAAAAAATGAGAAAATAAATTCAACCGAACACATACTTTGTCGAATTGCGTATGTGTCAGTTCCAGGAGACATGATTTTACACGAAATCTTTCTTTACGTTCCCCGACTATTTACAATCATGGATTAGGTCTCATGTAAAATTCATAATTTCTAAGTGCCCTGGGCTCTGGCAAAACCTTGAGGTAGTTTAACTTCAACTACCAGGTCCCAGGGCTGGTCTGGTTCTTTACCATTTTGGAAAGAAGCACACTAGTGTTGCCAGATCAGTGATAATGCAGCCCTGAGATAGTGATCTATGGTCAGGTACAGAATTTGCGAATAGTTGGAATGTTGTACTTGATCATATAAACGCAGTTGAAAAATCTGCATAGTTTATTATCACAACGTAGCGCACTTTTGGAAAGCATTATCACATAGGGGAGCCTGTTCCATTATTCATCTCATGATCCATTATTCATAATATTCGGAATTATAAGAGTTTGATGTATGAATCAATATTTCCTTATAATATTAAGTTACTTTCAACTTCCAAAAATGAATAACATTAAATTTAAATAAAAAGTTAGAAATCCGATGGTTACGCGCCGATCTTTCGTTTTAAAGTTGCGCGAATTGCTAAGAGATGAGATGAAAATGGAAATGGTAACCCAAGATGCTATGCTTGTATCAAAGCTTTCTACCGAGAGGCGATTTTGTTTTTTTCATTCTTAGTTTTGAAAAAACGGAGCTCTTGCAGTGCGCATCGGCAATTGACGATATACTACGCCATCAAGAAGAAGTCCTGTTAAAGAATTTCAAATAAAATTCAAGACAAAGCCCCCGAAACTGAATGAAACATCCTGTCTGGTTCTAAAGAAACATTCCACGGAACGACTGAACTTGTCAACAGACGCAAGTTGAAAATTAAGATAAGTAATGAATGTATTGTCCCTCTCAACATTTTAAAAGCTTTTAAGGTGCGCATCGACAATGGACAATTTACCTTGTCATCAAAAAGATGTTTTGCTGAAAAACTCAAAACAAATTTCAAACATAACTGAAGAAGTCAAACATTTTAAAATCAACTCACGAAATAAGAAGCAAAATCTCATCTTGAAACGAGAGAGCAAGCTCTGAATTATAGTAATATCAAGCAAAACAGGTATTTCGAAAAATATCGTTGACAATTATTAACAAGGTAATAGATTATATTTGCAAATCACTGATTTACACTCTTCTCCCTACAGCCTGACATATCAACAAATATCCCCCCCCCCTCCCAATCCTGTGGGTAGTGATACAATATCATTGTACACTTCTAGTGTGCACTAATAGTGTATCCCGCAAAATTCAAATCCCCCATGGGAAGAAACGTTGCGTAGCCCATTCAACTATCCCCTGATGTATTATGTAAGGTTTGAGTTCTTGTACTTATACTTGTACTTATACGTCAATAAAATAAAAAAATGTAAAATTCATAATTTCTAAGTGTGTATAGGGACAAGTTGTTATATTTTTTTTTGATTTTCCGTCGGCCTATTTCCTCACATGGTGCCAATCCGCGACGCCAGGAAGACGACTCCACCACTTGGACCCTATCTATCGACTCATGAATATGGGCCGGGACCAACGGATTTACTTTCCTTCCGAAGCAAGATCGACTGGGGTGCCAAGTATCAGTCATGCTGACCACTACATCATCGACGCCGGCTACGGACAATTTGTAACTTGTTAGAAATATCCCGAAACAATCATCAAACATCCCAGAAGTTTAACATCATACTTCCCAGTATTTTAGGAAAAACTTCCTCGAAGATCTGGAGATCACTTCTCAGAGCTTTATGAAGAAGTCTAACGGTAAGGATTTCTAAGTAGTTTAAGAGGTTCGCGAAACGTTTGTCCAGATTCTGTGCCGGCACGGATGATTCCTCGCGAAAACACGAATTCGATAGATGAGATTATCCAACCCTTTTCAATGGTAGAGTTCTCTCTCGCACTCCTTTCGTGTGGCAATACGGCTCCAGGCGCTGATAGGATCAAGTTCAACTTGCTTAAGAACCTTCCAGACGTCGCTAAGAGGCGCATGTTGAACTTGTTTAATCAGTTTCTGGAACTCAACATTGTACCGGATGATTGGAGGCGGGTGAGAGTTATTGCCATTCAAAAACCTGGTAAGCCCGCGTCCGACCACAACTCCTATCGACCCATCGCGATGTTATCCTGTATTCGAAAGTTGTTGGAGAAAATGATCCTCTTCTGTCTGAACAAATGGGTTGAGACGAACTACCTGCTTTCAGATACGCAATATGGTTTCCGCAGAGGTAAGGGAACGAACGACTGCCTCGCGTTGCTTTCCACAGATATTCAGTTAGCTTTTGCTAAAAAAGAGCAAATGGCTTCTGTATTTTTGGATATCAAGGGGGCTTTTGATTCAGTATCTGTTGAAGTTCTTTCAGATAAACTCCACGCTTGTGGCTTTTCACCAATAATGAATAATTTTTTGTACAATTTGCTGTGACATATGAGCTTTTCTCATGGAACCTCTACAGCTTCACGATTTAGCTACATGGGTCTCCCCCAGGGATCATGTTTAAGCCCCCTGTTGTATAATTTTTATGTCAAAGACATTGACGGTTGTCTAGGTGACAACTGTACGTTGAGACAACTTGCAGATGACGGCGTAGTGTCTGTCACGGGACCCAATGGGGTCGATCTGCAAGGACCCTTACAGGATACCTTAGACAATTTGTCTACTTGGGCTCTAGAGCTAGGTATCGAATTCTCTACGGAATTTGGGGTAAGCCGATAACTCATTCTATGTCCTTTAAATATCTTGGGGTCTGGTTCGATTCAAAGTGCACCTGGAGATCCCATATTGAGTATGTGAAGCGAAAGTGCCAGTAAAGGATCAACTTTCTCTGCACAATTACCGGGACCTGGTGGGGAGCGCATCCGCAAGATCTTCTAACGTTGTACCGGACAACGGTTTTGTCGGTTATGGAATACGGTAGTTTTTGTTTTCAGTCAGCGGCTCGGTCGCACTTCATTAAACTGGAACGTATTCAGTATCGGTGTCTTCGGATCGCGTTAGGTTGCATGCACTCGACTCACACCATGAGTCTTGAAGTGCTGGCTGGCATGTTGCCACTCTCGGATCGGTTTTCAGAATTATCTCTCCGGCTCCTTACCAGGTGTGAAGTTATGAACCCTCAGGTAATCGAACATTTTGAGAAGCTCCTTGAGTTGAATCCTCAAACCCGCTTCATGACCTTGTACCATTTGTACATAACACAGGATGTCAGCCCTTCGCCGAACATTTCCAATCATCCGGTTCATTTTGATTTATCCATGAAGCAGGAGCTTCGTGGAATCCCAGAGCATCATCGTCCTATGATTGCTCCGGTGATATTTGCTGCAAAGTTTGGCCAAGTTGATTCCACTATATCGTTCTTCACTGATGGATCATTGATAGAGGAGTCAGCAGGCTTTGGAATATTTAATGAAATTTATAGCGCCAATCGTAAACTTCATGCTCCTTGTTCCGCATATGTCGCTGAATTAGCGGCAATACACTTTACGCTAGAAATTGTTGCCTCATTAACACCGGATCAGTACTTCATTTTCACGGATAGTCTCAGTTCTATAGAGGCTATTCGCTCCTTGAGGCCGGTAAAGCACTCCTCGTATTTTCTCATGAAAATACAGGAGCTTCTAAGTGCTTTATCTTCGCGTTATTTTATCATCACCTTTGTATGGGTCCCATCTCATTGTTCAATTCCGGGCAATGAGAAAGCGGACTCGCTTGCAAAGGTGGGCGCTATGGAAGGCGATATTTATGATCGACAAATCGCCTTCAACGAATTTTTTACTATTTTTCGTCAACAGTCACTCGTCAGCTGGCAGTATAAATGGAGTAAAGGAGATTTGGGGCGATGGCAACATTCTATCATCCCAAAGGTGTCGAAGAAATCTTGGTTTAGGGGTATGGATGTGGATCGAGACTTCATTCGTGTCATGTCTCGCCTCATGTCCAATCATTATTCTTTGAACGCTCATTTATACCGGGTTGGGCTGAGCGACAGCAATCTCTGTGAGTGTGGACAAGGCTATCAGGACGCAGATCACGTTATTTGGTCTTGTGATGAACATTGTGGAGTCAGATCTGAGCTTTATGATTCCCTTCGGGCTCGAGGTAGACAACCCAATGTGCCAATTCGAGATATTTTGGCTGTACGTGATTTGGAGTACATGAAACTCATGTGTTCTTAATTAACATTAGCCTTACATTGTAGTTAGTTTAACATGAAGGTTTAACTGGAGAGATGAGAAGAAAAATTAGTATTTTCCATTTAATTTTCCAAACTACCTTTATTGCTTATCTTGACAGATACGCATATTTCGTTAACAATGTGCAGACTTTTTCAGTGTCGTGTACTAATAACTCGGCTGTATTAGTATACGACACTGAAGAAGTCTGCACATTGTGGACGAAATACGCGTATCTGTTAAAATCAGGAATAAAGGTAGTTTGGAAAATGGAATGGAAAATACTAATTTTTCTTCTCATTTGTAGTTACAGGTATTCCACTAAACAGCTCACACATTCTAGGATTCATCAAGGTTTAATTTTTTTTTTGTTCTTTTTTCTTGAAAATATCGAAATGCAAAAATAAAACAAAAGTTGTATGATTATGAGTTTTGCTTAGAAGATTTCGAATTTAAAATAAATGTGTTATTGTTATTTCTATTAACTTCAAGAAGACTTCCCTTACTTTAGTTTTAGAACAATTATGTGTATTATAATGAAAATTTTGCCCTGCAGAGTTGATTCACTTGAGCTCTGTTTAAATAAATAAAATGTTAATAAACAAATCTCACATACAGTTTGTTTTACGCATCTTTGAAAACTGGCAACGCTTAATGTTAAACCCTTTATTTTTATTGTAAACATGTTTTGAGCTTATTCTAAATAAATTTAATTTATAAATAAACACAGTCATTTTCAACTAGAAATGAGAAGAAAATTAGTATTTTCCATTTAATTCCAACCACCTTTGTTTATTTTGACATTTACGCGTATTTCGTCTACAATGAGCAGTCTTCTTCAGTGTCTCGTACTAATAATTGTAGACGAAATACGCGTATCTGTCAAGATAAGCAAAGGTAGTTGGAATTTAATGGAAAATACTAATTTTTCTTCTCATTTCTAGTTACAGGTATTCCACTAAACAGCTCAAACTCTAGGATTCATAGTCATTTTTGATTTAAATCATCGAAATCTCTTTCCGTCCGTCTATAAATCACCCAGTAGAACAATCCCCCGCACCAGCCGTGTTTGAATTCTATTGCGCTGGCGCACGCACCATCGTTGTGGTAGGTGTTGTGTAGGATAAATCCGCAGCACTCACACAGAGTATGCATGCAGGTTGCCGTCGTGTTATCAGAATCCATCCATCTGTCACCCATTATTGCCGTCGTTGCGGCGTCGCGTCGTCGTGGGAAGACACGCACCAGTATCCCTTGCATCGTAGTCGTGACCTGTGCATACATCGTCCTAATGTTATGGTTGGTTAATATTTTATTAAGCTTGTTGCTATCTGTTCCATGAGTGCCAAATCAGTGCCAACCGTGAGGCAATATCGTCTTGAAGATCACTATTTTTCTCACCATCCCGATACAAGTACCTAGGCAAATGAAGAACAAACGTGCGAGCAATTAACATGCGTAGTTAAAGAGGAAAAGTAGTACGCATTGAGTGATTGATTGGTGGTGGAAAGTTTGGCAGTAAGAGGAAATCAATGCATTGGATTCGGAATCGGAATCGGAACTGTTTGCAATTGGGCTCTGCGGTGGGAAAAAAGAGTTTAACCGTGTCCAGGAAGCGCGTCTTCCCGAGCACAATAGTAATCTCATATGTGATGCAATAGAGAAGGCGAGCAGCAAAAGGCCGTAAAGTGGGTGACTAAGCGGTAAGTTGTTTATATGATTTAGAAGCTGATGGGTTGGCGAGCAATTTTGGCTCGGTTTACGATTGTGGATGGATTTTTTTCTCCGTTGTTTCATCCGGGTTGTGGGCATTACAGTTTCACTAAATTGATAGTTTACGTTTGAAGCCTATAAGATGCATTATTGATGAATATCAGTAAATAACTAAGTTGGACATCGAAGGACAACTAGCCGAAACAAATCAGTTTATTTCAGTGTTCCGTTTTCCTTCCAGACCATTTGAATAAATGTCCCTGTGATTTCTCGTGAAACTGCAACCGACACCCTAACGATTCCCTCATGTTTGCAGTGCACACTGGGCCAGGAGCCGAAATTAGCAAGACAAAACCTAGCGCATTGAAGAGGCATTTTATCGAGATAATTGCTTCAGCGATTTTTAGCAAACGTTGTGAGTTTTGAAAGGAATCAGAAAACATTTTACTATAAGGACATGTGATTTTCTGTTTCACATACGATGCCATATCACCAAGTCGAAGACTTTGCATGAATAATTATACAATTTATCGTACGCGAATACTGCAAGCTGATAATATCAATATCAATTAAATAAATACCTACTAGATTATTAAATATAACCTACCTTGAGCCATAGTGATCTGTTGTAGGCACCAACCACAAACTAGAAGCAATCCGCCGGAAGAACCAAAATGGTAAACCAGGGCTTCCACACGGTTGATTACTACACAGTTATTATGAGATTTGACGTTTTGTTTCTGAGGTGTATTCGGATGTAATGGGAAAATTACATGGTTGCTTCGATATTTCACCAACATCCATGCTTCAACATTTCTCGAGTACTTTTTCAAACAGACGTATCTGATTTTGTAAACAAAGAGGGGAAGTAGAATGCAAACGTAAAATTCATGAAACCCTTAGCACTTTTACGCAAACTATGGCCACCAACACAAGGAATAACACTTCCTTCACATGATGGTGATGCTACTTTCCGTGAGGGTACTGAGAGTTTTGAGAAATTTACGTTTGAATCTTACTTCCCCTCTTTGTTTACAAAATCAGATACGTCTGTTTGAAAAAGTACTCGAGATTTGCCCCATGGTTTTGACAGAGAAGTATCGAAGTATGTGTGCCAGCGATCAACCATATTCGTTGACACATGCATACAAGTGCGGAGAAAAGCATGTTTTCAATTGACTTTTATAGCCCAATATCATTTACAGTATAGAGAATAAAAATGTTCGAGTTGAAAATCATTCCGTTTGATTTTTCCATAACCGGTGCATGTTGACATGAAAATATATCAGAATCTGTACCAGGGAATGTATATGTATGCTCACGTAAAAGAGTAATAAATTATCGCATTGAGTTCGGCTTAAAATCATCAACAATAAGCAAATATGATATCCCAAATACATCAAAACATGTATTGGGCATAATTTCATAAATTTAAAGGTCACATATGATACTTTTTGAAGCTTGGGTAGTTTTTTGCAACAACCGGCAGTTTTTCGCGAAAACTACTTTTGAAATTCATGATATTTTTCTTCCAAACAATTTGTGAACTCTTCCAAAACATACGCAAATTATTATACTGAACACGTACTTGGTATCGAAAATAAAGTTTTATAAAATATATGAAAATTGGTACAAAAAACGAAAATTTCTTTTAAATTTTTCGAAATTAATTGTAACTTTATTATTTAAAAACATAGAACTTTGATGTCTGGGGCAAACTTACTTATTCCTATATGTTCTACAACTTTGCCGAAAACTTCAAACCTCTAGAAGGCGAAATAAAAAAGTTAGTATCGCAGCACCACCCTAGCGATGAAAATTGGAACTAATTTTTATTACCAAATTGTGGCGCAGATAAACCTGAGCAACAATGCTGAAGCAATTATCTCGATGAAATGCATTCTCAAAGCGCTAGAGGTTTGTCTCGCTCATTTCGGCTCCTGGGCCAGGGTGTAGTGTTTTAATAAGGCCTGTACTCGAAAAAAATGAACCAGACAAAGGTGTTCGCCAAAAATTTATTTTAAGTCGGATTTTCTTGAAACTTTCAGGGAATAAATTAATATGTATGGGTTATGTTTCGGCAAATTTACTTTATTCAATTTTCTTTCCATCGCTGAAAGCTCGCACCTTTCCCTTAAGACCCCTCATTGCATTTTGTGTAATGGTGGAGCCGCCCTTTTTGGTCACCTTCATCCATTCTTTCTTTATTAAACTCCAGCTCTTTGTTAAGGTTGAAGACTTCGTCATTATTTTTTTGGATTCAATGATTGCATTGTCCTTGTATTGATAAATCTGTTTGAACATATGTGTGAGAAAATGAAAATAAAAAACCAGTCTTAAGCTTACCACTACACGTGTATCCGTATTTGAGATATGTGTTTTCGTGGGAAGTATTGGAATTTCCTGCAATATATATTTATTTTAATAACTCACGAGGTGAAATTGCTTGCGTGTCGCTTTTCGATAAATAGGTTTTCATGTCACATGTTTCTATTCCTGTATAGGGGCAGGAAGTTTCTCTTAAGCTCATTGAAATTTTCATTACCACGCACCGGTTCAACATGGTGTTGCTAAAAAAGCCGCGTCCCGGAGAAAATGGGCGAATCAATCGCCCACGTCTGCTTCATGGTCAAGAGGTTAGCGGCGTCACCCATCGTTCAAGTGATCGCTATGAAGTGGGGTTTCGGTTCTCGTTCCAGCCGATGGAACTTTTCGCAAAACGAAAATGTCCATACTGGTCTACTGGGTGTTATGTTAAGTTGTTCGTGATAATTCTCTCTATGTTCAATGTTCAGTCTGTACAAACTCGAGTTGAAGACGGTGTAAATGTCTATTATTATCGTAGTATTACATGCTACCAAACACCCAGGCCGTCCTGCAGCTCAAGAACACCGAGAAGAAAATTTCATTCGTGAACCATGTTCCCTCCGTAAACAACTATAATCCTTCTTTTTCAAAACGCGAAACTCAATTTGCCAACTAAAGAAGAGTATATTTAATTAAAATTTGTCTTGAGCTGTTCTAAAATTTCAATACCACTCACCGGCTCAACATGGCTTTGCTTAAAGAGCTACATCCCGAAGAAAATGGCCAAAATTTTGCTTAGTATCTATATAAAAATCTCTATTCGCCATGTTTACACTAGCAAGCACGTTGAACATTCAATAAGCGAAATATTAACAGTTAATTCAAGCCAAATTGCAATACCGACCATATGTACACATATTCAGTATAGGGGGTAGATTCTTTGTGGTTCTTAGTTGTACATAGGGACATAGTGGATTAGTTGCAGATAATAGATTAGGTTAGTTGCTGGTAGTTATAGTTATCAAATGTGAGCACTAATGTGAGGAAGAGCTTTACCACTGGTACAAGTTTACTGAAGCGAGATATGTCCTAATTTGTGAGACTCCCTTAATAACATAGAATGAAACAAATTATCCCTTATTCCAAAGCGTCACTGTACTCATTCATAGTAGCTAGAAAGTAAAGCACTCCGAGTGGTGAAATTTTAAATCCCTGGCGATACGAAAAAAACAAAGATCGAAGAATCTTAGAAGCTCGCTACCGTAAACAAACAAGCTGTCAAATTATCACCCAATGGCTCTTGCTACTCCGGTAAGGACTGATGCACCAAATATGCCATGCTAAATTGAGCCTTCCACTCCGAGCTCAGATCGACGGTGATGAAATTGAAGCGGTGTCTTCGAACGGTGTTGCGTAAGATCTACGTGCGATGGCAGACAAACTACGAATTGCTTCAGTTGATGGGAGAACCTCAGTCGTTCACACCGCTAGAATCAGCCAACTACGGTGGACTGGGCATGTCATAAGAATGTCGGACGTTAGCCCTGTTAAAATGATTCTCGAATAAGAATCGATAAGCACAAGAACAAGAGGCGGGCAACGAGCAAGGTGGGTCGATGAAGAATTGTGCCACTAGCACAAATTTGTTAGAGATAGCATTGTCCTAGCAGATAAGACATAGTGAGAGAATTCCGAACAAATTTACCCACTATCACAAGTTTGCTGAAGAAAACAGTATCCTATTTAGTAAGGCCCTCGAGATGAAGCATAATAAATCTGCAGACTCTTATGCACACTAGCGCCATACAGTGAGTGAGTTCCGAGCACGTAGGACTACCATCCGGAAGGGCTTGGCCACTTACACAAGTTTGCTGAAGATAACATCGTCCTAACTAGTTAGGTTCTCGAGATATAGCAATCAGAAACTGGAAGGTTATATTCACACTAGAGCCATGTAGTGACCAAATTCCGAACTTGTGTGAACACTTCTAGGAAGGGACTGGCTACTAGCACAAATTTGCTGAAGAAAGCAATATCCTAATTAATAAGACCCTCGTAACATAACGTTAAATAATCTTGAACCTCATATCCGCACAAGCGCCACGTAGTAAGTGAATTCCGAACATATGTGATCATCACCCGGATGGACTTAGTCACTAGAATGAATTTACTTAAAAAAGTAATGTCGTAATTTGTAAGGCTCCCGATATACAGCATGATCAATCTAAAACATCTAATGCACACTAGCGCCGTGTAGTGTGAGAATTCCAAACACATGGGACTACCATTTGGAAGGGCTTGGCCACTAGCATAAGTTTGCTGAAAAAAGCATTGTCATAACTAGTAAGGCTTTTGAGGTATAGCAATCACAAATTGGAAGATTATATGCACACTTGCGCCTTGTAGTGACCGAATTCCGATCTTGTGTGACAATCTATAGAAAGGGATTGGGCACTAGGACAAGTTTACTGAAGACTGATTTGTCCGATCTGTTGAAGATCTCGAGATATTCTACGATGAAACCAATTACCCCTCATAACAACGTGACACTGAAACTCATATTTAGTAACTCGATTTAGTAAACTGCCTCTAGCGCTTAAATTCCCAACTAAACCGGAATCCAATGACACAGATTTGTTAGTCCGACAACAATTCGGCTGAAGACTGTAGATGTTTATCACTTGAAACAATTATGAAAAACCTCATTTCCCCCAATAAGTGAAAATCCCATAAACTGCGGGTATCGAGCCAGAAAAGAACGAAACCGTAGACATTGAGACCGTAAAGATGGTAAAGAACGAAACCGAAAAGATTGGTACCTGACTGCTTATTTATTTTTTAAAGGTTAGTCATGATCTATTGCCACAACTGGCTAAAATCAATTTTAGACAGGAAGAAGAAGAAAAAGAAGCAGGCAATCATCGTCATTGCCCAAATTAATTACGACTTCTTCAACCTTAAGTACCTTGGACGATTTTCGAAATTTGGCCTTCATTTTGGACCAATGTCTTTCCACCGGACGAATCTCTGGTGAATTTGGGGGGTCGGCGGATTTCGGTACAATCCAATGTCGATCGCGGGTAATGGCATGATGTCAGGTCCGGCCAAAATAATGTCTCGCCTCCACTCGGTGCGGTAAATTTTGCTGTTGATGGTACTCGTTGTGATGTACGGTTTACTCAGTTTACCGCATTGGCATATGGCCTGCCAGAGCAAGTATTTTTTGGCGAATTCGTCCACTTTCTTCTTCCTTATGTCTTCCGGAACATCAAACCGTGATTTGGAAACGTAGAACTCCAGCCCCGGTATCTTCTTTGCGTCTGCCTTGATGTAGATTTCGTCATCCATAACCACACACATCGGTTTCGTTAACCACTTTCGATACAGCTTCCTTGCGCTGGATTTGGCCGCCGTGTTTTGTTGATCACGCCGGTTCGGTGCCTTGCGGACCTTGAATACAGGAAGCCCAGCTCGTTTCATGGTTTGCTGAACGAACCAGGCGGAACACTTTGCCTTCAGAGCCGCGTCGCGAATCGAAAAGTTCGGATTACACTTGAAATAATCCAACACCTTCGGGGCCTTCACAGGGTCAGCTGTCTTCGATTTTCTTCCACTTCCAGCCCGCTGCTGTCATCTGGGGCTCCTGTGATTCCCAGTTGTCTTCCGATCCATCTCACCCAGTCGGGTTTTCCATGGCGTCCTTGTTTTGATGACATCTCAATAACACTGAACCGATTGTTATGAAATTTTGCACATGTAAACAATTCACTCCACACACTTAGAAAATTTTACAGTATTCGGTAATTTTTTACCGAACTTTCAACAGCTGAACAGTTCGGTAATCCGATTTACTGGATTTCGGTAAAATTTGACAAGTTCCGGTTATTTTTTTACCGGAATACTGTAAAATTTCACCGAAATCCGGTAAATCGGATTACCGAACGTTCAGCTGTTGAAAGTTCGGTAAAAAATTACCGTATACTGTAAATTTTTCTAAGTGTGCAAACTCTCGGTATATCCCCCCTTAAGGGAACTTGCAGATTAGAATTTGAAATAAGAAATACTTGCTTTTCATTGGGGAAACGGCTGGAGTAGACAACGTTAATGCTAGGGTTATTCAGGATTGCTTTCATATCATTGATCGCATTTTACTGAACCGTTGGTGGTTCCGATTCAAAAGGTTGCTGAAACGATTTAAGCCGAAGAGTTTCGTGCTGCACACATTAGAGAAAATTTTAGAACTTGTTGTGAAAGGTCACTTGTTAGAATATTTAAATAGTAATCCTGGCCACTGGGAAGGTCATTCTTGTGAAACCGCATTGAATTTAGCAAAATGTAAAGATAACTAAGAGAGTAAAGATACAATTGCTGCTGTTTTTTTTTTGAAACAATTTCTAGGTCCTTGTTGTTGATAACAATAAAACGCTTTTGAAAGGTATTTGTCTGACAGAACTCAACGGACTGTTTTTAACGATTCTGTAGCCCCGTACGGAATTACCTTGGGAGTGCCCAGGGAAGTGTATGAGGGCCCCTTTCGTGCATTATGTATATTAATGACATGCGATGTATTTCACGATTTTGTGGCATTAATCTGTTTGCAGATGACACAATGTTTTTCGTTGCAGCTAAGGATTTAAATGGAGCCGTTTCACATTTGAATGAAGATTTGCGTTCTCTAAAAAGATGATTGAAATATAAGCAATTGAATTGGAACATAAGTAAAACTTAATTTATACTAAACAAATAAATAAAGAGAGTAGTCTACAGAAGTTTGAGCCCTGTATGTGGAATGGAGGTATAAAGGACTTCTTTTTGAATTTATGAAAACAAAATTGGCCTTTGATGCTTGAGAAGATACCTTGAAACAGTAGTAAGTCATCTGACTGTCATGGTTGAAAGTAAAAATTTAACTTGGGCTGGACCAGGATTTTTTCGGTTTGGAAATTTTCTCGATTCCCCTGGTTATGCTTGGTCAGTACCTAAGCTATAACCTTGGCAAATTATTGCCAGACTTTTGTTTCAAATGCCAAAAGTTCACCCACAAGCAAAAGGAGCATAAACTAATCTTTCTAGCATCTATGCTCCCAACGATAAAACATAAATTATCACATTATTAACTCTATATGAAAGCGTTTGGTATCGGAGGTCCATGCTTTCTTCCTTCCCTTGATTCGAAGTTTGTTAGTAGTAGAGCGATTTCAGACGCTCTTTCTGGAATCGCTGTATTTCTTGGAGTCCTTTGTGTGGCATATACTACGCAGTTGGCCGGCCCGGTGGCAAGATAAAGGATGTATTCGAGAAGTCGTCATTTTCTAGGATACTTTCAAAACTTAGCTGCGTTAGTGTGAGATAAGATTAGATGATTAGTAAATCAAACTACAATTCTGGTTGTATAAAAATTGACATATGTCCGTTTTCAATCCTCGACTTCAGTTGAACCGAACGGGTTTCCCACGTTATTTACATACAAAAAAAAAATCGAAAATTAGGTTGACAGAAACAGCTCGTACAAATTGTGAAGTTTGGTTGAATCAACCTAAATTCTCAGGTAAAATTAAACAAATTGGAATAGGCAGAAAAATAGTTCCGAACAAACTAAATAATAAGTTTGTTTCAGTTGAGCTGTCAGCCAGATATCACAAGAGCTTTTGTTTGTCTCTTGTTGTAACCTCCAGACAAGCGAAAGTTATTTGAAATTTAAAAGTTCAAAATCTTGCAGCCGCTTCGGAGCTTGCCTAACTTCTGTGCAATCGTCTTCCAACAATAAGGACGTCTTGAGGGAGTCATTTCAGGATTTATGAAGAAAGCCAAAACTTTGCCTCCATGGTGGTTTGTTCACTTTGAACACGCATGGGCTGCAAAATGGCGAGTCGACAACTTGGGATGGAGCGTGCGTCCCCGCAACATACCTATGGTAATCACAAGTTCCTACCTCATATTTCCACGGGTCAAGAGATGACAAAGATCGCCAGCTAAGCGGTGCGTACTTAGCTGGTAGTGCAGCCTGGGCACGGTTGTTTTTCTGACTTCAGCTAGATTGAGGAGGTGCCTGCCGAGCGTCTGTCCACCAAGGAGGTGCGGCTCAAACAGTGTCTGTCCCGGCATCCAGCGGTTGAGTAAGAAACGCTGTATCGCGTCCAAACGACGACGCAATGAAGAACATACCTTCTTAATGTATGAGTCAGTCATCGAGTTCCATGCCTTTGTAATGGAAGCTTTCAGGGCGCCAACACTGGGGTGAGAACGTTCACAGGCCTTAGCCTGAACATATGCCAACATTGAGTAATCCAAAGGATTCAAGTCCGGTCTGCTAGGAGCCCAAAAATCCAAGTAGAAGGAAATGTTCGCTCATCACCAAGAGTGAACATTAATGTTTTTGGCTAGAATGAAAGATGTGAAAAGAAAGTGTTGAAAGTTCTGTCAGTAAGCGGCAGGCTGGAAATAGAACAGATGTTTTTTATTTAGGAAAATTGAGCGAAAAGGGCATGTGTACAGTGGTACTCGAACCATGGACGTCAATTTTTGCCTAACATCCCACTGCGGGGTAGGTTGTAGGACGGACCAAGTCCACCACTGCAACAGGCCTAAATTGACGTATGAAAAGACGCTCATGCACCACAGTGGTTTGTGATAGTTATTCTAGCGATCTATTGTGTGCACTCTGTTTTTGATGCGCACATGGGAGAGGAACTCTCTCGTTTTTGGGTTTGTTTTGATTCGCAACGTCTGATATCACTCAAGTTTTTCTCGTGGTCTCTGAAGTAGAGACCTCTGAGAGAAACACCGCGTTTTTGTACAACATTTTAGCGTATTTTTAAGCTATTATTATTACCTATTAATCCCGTGGCGTTTAACGCTAGCATTCGGCATGTTTGAAGGATACTAGATGGAAATTTATATTATTGTGTACTGTATCGGAAAGTATAATCAAAATTTACCTAATTGAAATTTAACGTGTATGGTCAACTACTTGTCATTTTATCAATTATTAACAGTATTAGATACTATTTCAATACAATTCAAGATGATAAATTGAAGACGAAGCAACCCGGCGCAACCGTTTGTGTCAACAGTAGGCAATCGCCGTAGGCTTCCCTAGCTACCCCTTATTTACAAAGATTGTTATTTTTCCAAAGAGATCAAAAACTGTTCTTCAAATAAACAAGAACTATTATTTAAAGCTCTGCCTACCTTCACTTATAAAAGGTTGTAACACTGCAGGCGGAATTCCGTAGTTCAAGGGCGGACCGCATTTCCAACATTGGAGCTTCAGGGTGAAGATGCACCTGGATTCGGTCGGCGTTTTGAAGAATCTGACGGAGAATGCCCCAGAAGTTGCAGCGGAGAAGGATAAGTTCAAAGAAGCCGACCGGAAGGCGAAGGCGTTAATAGTAAGTTTCCTGGCCAACGAATGTTTGGAGGTCATCCGGGAGAAGTCGACGGCCAAGGAAATGTGGGCAGCCCTCGAAGCGACGTTCGCAACCAATTCGATCGGATCGCAACACCTGGTCCGGAAGCAGCTCAACGGACTGAAACTGAACGAAAGCGATCCGATGAGACCTCATCTACTGGCGTTCGACGATTTGGTCCGGCAGATGAAGACGGCTGGTGCCAAGGTTGACAATGCTGACCTGGTGGTACTTCTGTTACAGACGCTGCCAGATTCGTATGACACTCTGGAAACGGCCCTGGAAAACGTTCCGGAGCAAGACCTGAACGTGGAAGTCGTGAAGCAGCAGCTATTGGTTGAAGATTTGAAACGTCAAGAGCGAAATGGAGGAGTTGGCGAGGCCAAAGGGGCTGCGTTATCCGGCGACAAAACGAAGAAACTCTTCAGCTTCCTGGGTAAGTGCCATAAGTGTGGCAAGCGTGGCCACCTCAGGAAGGACTGTCGACAGAAGGCAGATGGTGAAGCTAACGCGGCGGCCAATCAGTGGAAAGCGGTAGGTTTTGTGGCGAGCCGCGGCAACATCAAGTCGAAGAGTGGCAAGATCGTCTTCAAGCTCGATTCGGGGTCTAGTGACAGCCTCACCAACGACAGCGAAACGTTTTCGTTGGTCCGGAAGCTGAAGCAGCCGATTGTTATTAACGTGGCCAAGAAAGGAAAATCTTTTCTTGTGAAAACGGTCGGTAAGCTCCATGGCAACAGCAACAAACAATTCCCGTTGCACACGATGGAAGTACTGTACATCCTGGAGTTGCGCGACAATTTTATGTCCTTGAAGAAGCTCGTCACCCCGGCGTGCAGGTAAACTTCGTCAAAAAGGTCGCAATATTGAAGAAGGACGGGGAAGTTATCGCCACCGCCCAACTGAGGGGTGGACTGTACGAGCTGGAGATTGACGCCGAATCGTGAACTTGTGCATGTCGGAGACAAATGAGCTCTAGCACAGGTGGTTTGGACATTTAAGCGAGCACGGAATGAAGGCGATGGCATCGAAGAACCTGGTGGTGCTGAAGTTCGTGGAGGCAAGCTGAGTTTCTGCGACGCTTGTGTGCAAGGGAAGCAATGCCCCGACAGCGGATCTTGTGATCGAGTGATGAGGCCCCTGGAAAGAATCCACTCGGACGTGTGTAGTCCCATCGACACCCCCCCCCCCTGCTTGGGACGGATCCCGGTACTTCGTGAGCTGCATCGATGACCATACCCAATTTGCGGTGCTGTACATGATGCGGAGGAAGTCCGAGGTCTTCAGCATGTTCTAGGAATATGAAGACATGGCGACGGTGAAGTTCGGCTAGAAAATTATTTCAAGCTTGCCAGTGGACCAAGGACGTGAGTATGGCTCAAATGCCAAAATAACTTCTATTCTAGAAAGGGCATCCAAGTCGAACTGACGGTGCCATACATGCCACAGCAGAATGGCGTTGCGGAAAGGTTCAACCTAACTGTGGTCGAAAAGGTCCGCTCCATGCTGGTCGAGTCGAGCATTCCCAAGATCATGTGGCCCGAAGCAGTCCTCACCTCTACCTTATTAATCGTAGCCCGACGGCAGAAAGAAACTTCGTGTGTTTGGGTGTAAAACCTACGCCTTGATACCAGATCAGCAGCGCAAGAAGCTCGATGCAAGGAACTGGGAGACTGTGATGGTTGGATATGCTCCAAAAGACTATCGACTGTGGGATCGTACCGCGAGGAAGATCATCATTGCTCGTGATGTGAAGTGCGACAAAAATTACTTTCCATACCAGAAATGTACCAGGATTCTCCGCTGGTGGAGGATGCTGAGGATGGCACCCCCAACCATCCCGAGGAAATCAAATCATTTGCTGAAATCGAATCAGATGCTAAAATCGAATCGGATGCTGATCAAGATCCCGACGTGACTGACGAGACTATAGACTCCACCAACACTGGGGCGCTCCCTTCGCAACTAGAACAGCGTGAATCCGAGGATGAGGGTCAACCGTTGCTGAGGCGCAGCGAACGGAAGCGCAAGCTCCCCGGTAAGTTTATCATTTTCTTTACTGGTTACGCAGCTGTTTCTGCTGGTACGTGTATTACAGATGTACTGCTACAATGATATCGGAGGCCGAGACGACCGTACCCTTTGGGTAAAGGCCGTTCAAGACAAACGGGATTCGCTAGAGGCGAACCAAGTATGGAAATTACAACGCTGTCCCCGGAATGTCAAACCGCTCCAGTCAAAATGGGTGTTTCGTGTGAAGGAGGACAGCAACGGCAAGGAAGTACGCTACAAGGCTCGTTTGGTGGTGAAAGGGTACCGGCAGCGACAAGGCATCGACTATGAAGAAACTTACACTTCTGTTGCGAAGTTACCACCATCCGTACTGTCCTGGCTGTCGGCGTGCATCATCGTTTCCTGTTCCACCAGATGGACGTTAAAACGGCGTTCCTTCATGGTGACCTAATGGAGGACATTTATATGGCCGTGCCGGATGGCGTATAAGCGAATCAAGGCATGGTGTGCAAACTAAAGAGGGCCCTGTACGGACTAAAGCAGTCTCCCCGCTGCTGGAACGAGTGGCTGAATGGACGGTTGCTGAAGCTGGGATTCACTCGATCATCCGACGATTACTGTCTGTACAAAAACTGCACGCCCCGGGACGAGCTGATCATCATTATATACGTCGACGACCTGTTGATCGCTGGAAGGAAGCTGACTTCAATCGTGAGGCTCAAGAAGGAACTTTCTGCCGTATTCAAGATGACCGACTGAGGCGAGGCAAACTACTTCCTGGACCTAAAGCTGGTGTACAACCGTGAGGAAGGAACACTTCGACTTCCGCAAGAGGCCCAAGTAACGAAGATCCTGCAGCGATTCGAAATGGTAAACCGAAATTCTTGCAAAACCCCGATGGAGAAAGTACTCCAACTGAAGCGTGACGGACCATTAACGAAGGAACCGTATAGAGAGCTGTTGGGTAATATGATGTTCACCATGTTGTGTGTGCGTCCGGACATTTGCTACCCGTTAAGCTGCATGGGACGTTTCCAACAGAATCCAGCCAATCATCACTGGCAGACGTTGAAGTGGATCGTACGATACGTGCAAGGAACGCAGAGGCTCTGCTTGGAATACAGACGTGAAGAAGCTGCAGAACCGCTGGTGGGATTTACAGACGCAGACTGGGCAGCGGATAACGACGACCGAAAATCCGTTAGTATTTGTATTTGGAAGCAGGACGACTGTAAATCGAACCCGTGAGCACCCAGGACGAGCTTGCGGATCTGTTCACTAATGCGTTAGATACTTCCCGTTTCCGAGATCTGCGACGTTCCCTTGGACTAAACGATTGAGATTGGGTGAAGACGAAGAAGCAATCGCTGTAGGTTTCCCTAGCTACCCCTAAGTTACTAAAGGGCGAACACGAAATTATTGCGACACCGAAAATGTCATGCCAATTTTCTTATAATGTTTGGAATCAAACCAAAATTTTAGGGTAGTTTTATACATATATTTACTTCAAAAATCAAAAGAAAAGTTAATCGATGGAGCCTTGAGTGTAAAATTGAACGCATTTTCGCTTGATGCCCTCAATCAAAGTCTTTACAGTGTCCTCCGGTACCAGTTTCTCAGTTTTTTTTTCCATTTTCTTAACATGTCCTTCTCGTCTTTGATTGTCTTCTTGCTCTTCCGAAGTTCCTGCTTCATCATTGCCCAGTACTGCCCACCGGCGCAGCTCCGGACAGTTTGGCGGATTCATGTCCTTGGAACAAAATGGACAGAATTGGCCTCATACCACTCCAGGACACTTTTAGAATAGTGGCATGATGACAAATCTGGCCAAAATAGCGGAGCTTCGTCGTGTTGCTGCAAGAACGGCAAAAGGCGCTTCTCAAGGCACTCAGATTTGTAGATCTCGCCATTTACTGTGCCCTTTGTCACGAAAGGCTCACTCCTCAGTCCGCAAGAGCAGATGGCCTGCCAAATGAGATATTTGGAGGCGAACTTCGACATTTTCTTCTTCTTAAATTTGTCGTCCACATAGAACTTGCTCTTGCCGGTGAAAAACTCCAACCCCGGAATTTGCTTAAAATCGGCTTTTATATACGTTTCGTCGTCCATCACACAGCAGCCATATTTTGTCAGCATCCTCTCGTAGTGCTTCCGTGCCCGAGTTTTAGCCGTCGATTGTTGCCGCTCATCGCGGTTTGGGAAGTTCTGTACCTTGTATGTATGTAGTCCAGCTCTCTTCTTTGCATTCTGGACGTAGCTCTGCGACATGCCGATCTTTTCAGCCAAATCACGGCTTGAGACGATGGGATTTGCTTTAATCATCCGCTTCACCTTTCCCTCCGTCTTTTTGTTCTCCGGTCCCGGTTTTCTCCCAGCTCCTTTGCCGTGGTCCAACGTCAGCCGCTGCTGGAACCGCTTCAACACTCTGGAGACGGTTGAATGGTGAATGTTCAACATTTTTCCCAACTGCCGGTGCGACAGGTCAGGAAATTCCAGGTGTTTGGAAAGAATTTGTTCTCTCGACTCGCGTTGGTTCACCTCCATTTTCGTTGAATCGAAAAACACGACTTCGAGTTTGACAGCATGTAAACAATACACATCAATGAGAAAGTGTGCAAAATTTGGTTGATTTTTACCCAATGGTAAAAAAGTTATGCCCTGTTGAATGTGTCGCAATAATTTCGTGTTCGCCCTTCAAGATTGTTATTTTACAAAACAATCAGTCTCAAACTGTTCTTCAAATAAACAAGACCTATTATTTCAAGCTCTGTCTACCTTCACTTAGAAAATAAATCAATTGAATAATTCTCGGAACTAACAAAGAGAGTTTATCTCCTGTCTCGCTCTCTTTCAATTATTACAGCGCCATTATAAAACATTCGAGGGATTCTTTAGTACAGATCGAAACACAACAGTGCTGGCTAGCATACTCTACAAATAATAGAATGAAAAACGTAAAGGTGATTGGAATATGAATGAAAGTGACAGTAATCAAAGAGAGTCTTTCAATGTTAGATTCGCCCAGTGAAAAAAGTACCTTCACGGTAATTTTGAGGTAGTCATTTTCTGACTACATTCAATGCATTTCAATGAAAATCCTCCATACGTCAAAACATGCCTACACTCTCGCGTCACTTTACTCAATTTTTGAGTACAATTGTATGCTATCTCTTTTTCTCTCATGGAAATGTTACTCAATTTTCGTAAAAAGTGGATCTACTCAAACATTGAGTTGATCCACTTTTTAACGAAAATTGAGTAACATTTCCGTGAGAGAAAAAGAGATAGCATACCATTGTACTCAAAAATTGAGTAAAGTGACGCGGGAATGTACTCTAGATAAATCGATAAATCGGTAAGGAATGTTGTTGATTACAAATCTAGCAGATCTGACCTTTTTAAGACTGAGTTTTGAGTTTCTAATGCCATCTTTATTTTATAAAGTGACTAGTTTCTACACACAATCACTTTAAAAAAATGCATAGTTTCTAATCTCTTTCATATGCTGCAAAATGCCTATTCTTTCATATGCTGCCAAATGCCTATAATTGATTCATTTTTTGACGTATATTAAAGGAATTTTTTGCATTGATCTAGTCTGCAAGCTAAGTGCCTACTTTGAAGTCATTATTGCATACTTCAGATAAACCGAGTAGAATTTACAGTACTCGTTCACAATAAACTGGATATACTTTTTTGACATACTGTACACATGAGTACACAGTAAAAATAATGAGTTTCAACAAACGCGTAAACTTCTCCTGCGTTTAATTGCAAGCCAAAGCTTCCATACAACAGTCCCGATTTCACTGATATCAGGCTAAAATTTAATCGGAAGATGCCATTAATCTATGCCCAATCTAGCATTCCGTTTATGTGCATTAGATAACACAGAAAATTAAATATTTCTTTCACACTGTGTAGGGGACCCGATTGTACACATTTCCAGAAATCTACCATGCGCCTCCTTGGTCAGATGAAACGAACGAACATTTTTCCAACCACGACATCGAGCTCTGCCTCGGTTCGCATTCGTCACCCTGTTTTACCCCTCCTAGAAGACTCTCAATCACTACCGTTCGTGACAAGTCCTCCACTGATAAGCCACTTTCTTCCACAGTATGTGCGCACTGCCGCCTCGCATGGTACGGGTGAGTGAGCTCATAACTAAGTAGCTCTGCTCAGGCCCACCGCCGAGAGATGGTATAAACACATCAGTAGCTCACTCGGGCACCAGCACCATCAGCACCAAGCAACAGAGATAAGATAGGAGCCGACGATGAGTCCCCCACGTTCGCCACCACAACTACACGATCTTGCGTCGTTCCGTTGCAGATAATCGTAAGGCCAGAAGAAGGCTCTCTCCGTTCTTTCCACAGGTCACTCAGCTTATCCGTCCAGGATGATGATGATGATGATGATGACGGTGATGGTGGTGGTGGTGGTGGTGGTGGTGGTGGTGCTGGCGATGACTCAAATAAGTATAGTAAAAACATTGTCCCCAAAAAAGAAGAACAACATCAGCAGCAGGTTGTCGTGTCTTATCAAAATTCTTCGTAGCTCGAGATTGCCGGAGGTTCTCAGTTTGAGTAGTCACCCGTCCGTGTGCTAGTATTTTTTTTCTCTAGTAGACGCATGCTAGTGCATCGGATCGTGGTTCGGGTCGTCTACTTTTGAGCGTCGTTGCATACTTGCAAGTGTTTACCAAAAATTTCGCAGTTTCCAACGAAGAAAGTGTCGAGTGTTGTGCATCATCGCTCCGGAGACGGCAGGTGTAGGATCAAAGTTGGCAGTGTAGTGCGCAGAATTGCCCTGCGATAAGACGAGTAGGCGGTTTGTGGAGTAACTAAACAAACGAGTTGACACGGTGGCAGTAGGCGAGCAGTAAGAAGTAAGTTAAACATTCAAGATTGACTGATAAAAATTGTTGCACTCGCATCAGCAGCAGCAGCAGCAGCAGTAGAAGCAGTACCCGACTCACTCCCGGCGCTCGACCGCATTATTTATTACAACCCGAGAATCACATTCAGAGCATGGGGCCGGGAGCAGCCTACAGTTACGTGTGAAATTTCCTAGTCCTATAATTCAATCTTTTTTTTTTCTGTTTGAGTAATCAAACAAAACGAAAATAGTAAGAGTAATCGGGGGAAATATGACGACGTTGGTGACATTGTAGTTGATCTTTGTCTGCCGTTCCTCTGGCGACTCCTCTGGCGGAGGGGAAACAGGCAGTCGAGTAGCGATGGTCTCAAGAGTCATCACGGTGGTGACTTCGGTGGCCTCTCGAGCTAGTGGTGGGGGTGCTAGTGACCTGGAACTGGACCTGGGAACAGTGAAAAGTGGAGACATTAGTGGTGCTATTCGTAGAAGATCGTCGATTTTGAGAGGTTGGATCAAACGGGGCGCGGAAAACACTGTGAGAAATCAACTGCGGCAGCATCAGATGGGAAGAGTACTGACAAAGGTAGGGTAAACGGGCGAAAGCTAGGGTTGATGGTGCAGTTTTTGTCATCGTGCCTTAGGTGAAATGGTTTATGGTGCGTCGTCGTGGAACTAGTGAATTAGAAGAATATTTCTCAAGAATGTTATCTGTTTGGATATTTTTCTTCTCATTATCGACTGTCCCTTTTGGTTATCACAGCCAGAAAAGTCGATGGAACAAGGCCGAACTCATGACGGGCCAAGGGAATTTAATGTTGTTTGATTGACTGATAGGGAAAATTGCTTTAAGATTGGTCTATTGATATACAGACTAAGTTTATCAATAACAATCTCCTATGTCACTGTTCCTTATCTATTAGAGCCCTGATCTGAGCAGTTACTAATGAATTATTTATTTCAAAATTTTGTTGATATTTACCTTCGTTCATTTGCAAGCCAGAGTAAGCTAAGTACGTCAACGTAACGAAATTGCTAATACAGCCACCCCCTTGTCACGTTTTTTGTATGGACGTTCACATTTTTTGTATGGATCGTCACGTTTTCTCGAACCCTCCCCCACTACATGACATAATTAACAGATTCTCACGCAATTAAGGAAGTTGCTGACTCCTATAGAGACTTGTTAAGGTATATGCTATGAATATATGTTAAGGATTATTTAAAAAGGTTTTATCTATATCGAAAGTTTGGAAATATTTTGAGAAATGTAGGGTTATTATTGAATTATTATTACACTGTTTCAAAGAAACATTTAATTTTCTGTGTCATCTTATGCACATATAACGAATGCTAGATTTAACATAGATCCATGCTTATTTAAACCAGATGTTAGGTAAATCAAGTCTGTTGTATCATGGACAAAATACGGACGTCCGACAGATGGTTAACTCATGTCGCACCTGATCAAAATTGAAAGTAACGGTGATGTTCAATTCAACAATCGGCTTTGATGAGTGAATTTGATGAGTAGTAGCTGTCAATTTTTCTGTCAGATGGTTCATTAGTAACCAGGGATGCCAGATATTTTTTTCAAATGTCTATGATAAAAATTTTAAATGTCTGGGAATGTCTATAAAAGTCTGTAAATTTTTGTATAGAAAATTAGACTTCTTTCAACGAAAAGACGTAATAAGAGAGCGAGTTATGTTATTATCGCTATTGTGTGATTATGTAAACATGTCTGCATCTATTTCTTGGATTGTATGCAACCTTACACTATTGTATCATATTTTTAAAGTGACACTAAAGATTGAGGCATTCGCATAGATGACACAATTTTCCACAGTTTTTTCCCCCTGTAAGGCTCTTTCCAGTTTTGTATTTTAAAATCAAAATTTAGTTTTCATTTGATAAATTCAACAGACTTTTTTTTTGATTCAACAATAACCATTGATGGTGTGTACCATATTTTTATATGGTGTCATCATCACCCATGATCATCAATATCATTATGATCATATGAATTATTTTTGTGTAGACTGCTTCTTCGGTTAGTCAGTGATTATCTCCTAAATTTCAGGGAAACTCTCTTCTGATCTTCTGCAAGGCTCTTTGCTTTATCCTGGGAAGTTTCCTCCTGAACTTCAGACAAAATTCATCATGAACTTCTTGGCAGTCACTCCTTGTTTTCTTCGAAATTCACATTTAAGAAAACCACCCCCCCCCCCTCACCACCTTACCTTCCAGAAACATTTGGTAATTTTTTTCCTGAACATAGTTACTTTCTAAACTTCTGATAAGTCCCATCCTGAACTACGAGGAAAGTTTGTGCAAAACTTTGAGAAAGTACTCTTCAGAATTTCTTGGAAAATCTTCTTAAGTTGCTAGAAGTTTATTCCTGAACTTCTGAGAAGTTCTTTTCTGAACTGCCGAAATAATCTCCTCTGAACCTCAGAGAGTATTGTCATTGATATTGTTCTGAACTTCGGAGAAGTTTGTTCCTGAATTTCTGAGAAATTCCTGCTTGAGCTACTAGAAAAATCCCTCTATACTTCTGGAAAGTTTCTTCCTGATTTATCTTCGAGCAGTTCTCATTCTGAAATGCTGGAATATTTGATTCGGAACTTTGAGGAAGCTCTCTAGCACTTCTGGGTTGTTCCAACTGAACTTTTGGTCGCTTCGCAACTTCTGAGAAGTACTCTTGTGAACTTTTGAGGAGTTCTTTACTGTTTTTTTTTGGAAAAATTCCTTCTTGACCCTAGAGGTAGGTTTCTTCCTGAAATTCGGGGAAGTTTTTTCCTGAGCTTGTGCTGATTTAGAAAAGCTACAAAACCCTTCTAGGAATATCCAACAAACATTTCGAGAAGTTTCTTCCGAAACTTCTGGGAAGTTATTTCCTGAACTTGAGAGAAGTTCTTTCCTCATCTTCTATGACGCATCGTCCTGAGGATTTTTTCTCCAGATTTTTAGAGAAATGATAGGTAGTGCCCTTCTTGGTTAGCTTCCGTCTGAAATTTGGGGAAGTTTTTCTTCTCCGCTTCTTCCTGAAGCTCTGATAAATACTCTCGTGATTCTTGGAAAAGTTCTGTCTTGAAATTGTGGTAAGTATGATCTTGAACTTCGATAATGAATTTTTGAAGGTTCTTCTTGCATGAACTGCTTGCTCCCAATACTTCTGAGAAGTTTCTACCTGACCATAGGAGAATTTTGAAGTCTCTAAAACATGATTTGTATTGTTGTGAACCTTGATTTTCGTTGTGACTTAATAGCAAAGGACCAATATTACCAATGCTCTGACAGTAGTTTTTCGCATGGGTTTGAACACGCGTCGGATTGAACACTACCATAAGTAGGGACTCCATGTTACCCTCGGAAAGGGCCTATACGATGTCTGTAAAAGTCTGCAACATTAATAAAATGTCTGCTAAATATCTGCATCGTTAAAAAAGTCGGCAATAAAAATGAAAAGTCTGCAAATTTACAGACATGTCTGTAAATATGGCATCCCTATTCGTAACATATGTTTCATGAGCATGCTACACAGTTTGTGTTGCACATATTTTCAAGTGTGTGCGTGTATTGAATCATATTGATTGCATCAAAATCAACAATTAACAAAATTTAAATATAACTAACTTCTTTTTCATTGTTTTCGTTTAATTTTAGTAGTTTATTCGGCGGATTTGTTCCGTCGCGATAAATACTTGGTAAAAATAAAACGAATGCTTAGCTACTGCTCTAGTCTTGTCCCCAAAATCATCGGCAGACGACCCGGCTTATGATAGCGTAAGATGTTGAATTCGATGTATTCGATGATCGGTTTGTTCAAGGTAATCAGATCGGCCCGAAACTTACCGAATAAGATAAATAGGGAAGCGTTCGTTCAGCGCAGCGACGATGCCATCATGGACTTTAACTTCGAATTTTTTAACTTCGATATAACGTAACATCGATATATGTTACGTCATATCAAAGCTAAATTTTTTTCCACGAATTTTTGCTTATGCTTTTTTACCCTTCTTACATCAATAGAAGGGTATTAAGATCGCTTGAAAACTCGACTTTTTATCCGAGGCCCACAGGGCCGAGTGTCATATACCATTCGACTCAGCTCGACGAACTGAGCACATGTCTGTGTGTATGTATGTGTGTGTGTGTGTGTATGTGTGTGTGTGTATGTGTGTGTGTGTGCGTTACAAATAATGTCACATCGGTTTCTCAGCCATCTGTGAACCGATTTCAGTTCTGTTGACGGCAAATGGAAGCTACAACATTCCCATAGAACGCTATTGATTTTTTTTTCATTCGGACATTTCGTTACGAAGATATGAACGAAACAGTACTTGAAGGCCTATTATAATAGTAATCAAACAGTTTAGTCTCCGATTACATACTGAGCTATTTGTGTACCGATTTTAGTTTTGTTGGTGTCAAATCAAAGCTATGATATTTCCAAATAACTGGTCAAAATTTCATTATGATTGGATAATTCTTCATGGAGATATGACCAAAACAATACCTGAGAGCACATAATTGTGAGATGACAATATACTCGTTGCAGTGCAAAACCGAACAAGACCAATCACACCAATCGATGCCGCTTGCATTCTATTGTGTCGTATCTGGAGCGTTGTATAGCACATACAGCGGACTAGCCACACTATGCTACTGTATAGAATTAGAGCAGCATCGATTGGCTCGAGTGGCTGGTTTTCAACTGCAACGAGTATATTCGAAAATTACACAAAGTCTCCATTTACTATTTTCAACGAATATGTACTTATTTAAGCATCTTGAATCCATATCGATAATCAAAATTGAAGCTCAGGATTGAAGCTTTGTTAACGCCAAATTAAAGTTATAAAATTTCCAAATAAGTGTTCTAAATTTCATTATGTTAACTTCCCTTTTTTACCCTTCTTACATCAATAGAAGGGTATTAAGATCGCTTGAAAACTCGACTTTTTATCCGAGGCCCACAGGGCCGAGTGTCATATACCATTTAACTCAGCTCGACGAACTGAGCACATGTCTGTGTGTATGTATGTGTGTGTGTGTGTGTGTGTGTGTGTGTGTGTGTGTGTGTGTGTGTATGTGTGTGTGTGCGTTACAAATAATGTCACATCGGTTTCTCAGCCATATGTGAACCGATTTCAGTTCTGTTTACGGCAAATGGGAGCTACAACATTCCCATAGAACGCTATTGATTTTTTTTTTCATTCGGACATTTCGTTACGAAGATATGAACGAAACAGTACTTGAAGGCCTATTATAATAGTAATCAAACAGTTTAGTCTCCGATTACATACTGAGCTATTTGTGTACCGATTTTAGTTTTGTTGGTGTCAAATCAAAGCTATGAAATCTCCAAACAACTGATCAAAATTTCATTATGATTGGATAATCCTTCATGGAGATATGACCAAAACAATACCTGATAGCACATAATTGTGAGATGACAATATACTCGTTGTAGTGCAAAACCGAACAAGACCAATCACACCAATCGATGCCGCTTGCATTCTATTGTGTCGCATCTGGAGCGTTGTATAGCACATACAGTGGACTAGCCACACTATGCGACTGTATAGAATTAGAGCAGCATCGATTGGCTCCAGTGATCTGGTTTTGAACTGCAACGAGTATATTCGAAAATGCTCCATTTACTATAACTACATAATTTTCAACGAACATTATTAAGCATCTTGAATCCATATCAATAATCAAAATTGACGTTTTGGATTGTCTTATAATTTATTCTATAGACTGATTATATGAAATTTCTAATATTTATGTAATTTCCTCTTTTATATAACTAACATAAACAGGTCGTTGAAGACTATTTATGGCAATATTTTAATCACATCAATAAACACTACGTTCAGGATTGACAAATAGTTCATTTTATAAACTGTATGTATGATATATAGAATATTCCTGGATCTTCCTGGAATTTCTCATGAAAATGTATCCAGTACAATATTGGCCACATTTGAGTTCGAAATTCTGGTGAAGTGTAAGAAGGGTTCAGTCTCACCATCGGTGGATTAATGCGGGTTTTTAATTTTTTTTTCACAAAAACAAGTGTAGACAGATCGCTTGAAAAAACTCCGAGGCCCGGAGTACCGAGTGATATATACCATTCGACTCATCTAGTCAAGATTGTATTTTTTGGGTTCTAATTATCAACTTCTGGAAGATTGAGGAATCCAACTTGAAAAAAGAAAAAGACACCATGTGGTGATAAATCTGACAGCTCCCATGTTAAAGTATAGGACGAAACTTTTTAAATGCTTCTGGAAAATTCAAATGAAATTCTAATTAAAAGCGGTTTGTTGAATGATGTAAGAAAAATCTAAAACTTCTCAATAAAGACATTTTCAGCAAAATAAAAATAAAATTTAAATAATGCCCCTTTTGTGCTGTTTTGATTTTTCTTACATCATACAACAAACCGCTCTTAATTAAAATTTCATTTGAGTTTTCTAGAAGCATTTTAAAAGTTTCGTCCTATACCTTAACATGGGAGCTGTCAGATTTATCACCACTCGGTGTCTTCTTCTTTTCTCAAGTTGGATTCCTCAATAAACAATAACAAAACTGCATCCGCATGCTTTCGACGGCGCAGTATTAATCGTAAACAGGAACTGAAATTTATCAGTTTTAAAATTTGAAGTGGCAGTGCATCTTTCCAAGGAGTCAGGATGCAGTATCGTTTTTCCTTGAAAACCCCGGGCATTGTATAAGCAATCGGTTTTCTAAGCAATATATGTTTTCGATAGTCTTCAAAAGATGGATCGAAAGTCTTCATATATTCCGCATATTCCGGATGATTCGGAGGACCATGCAGTATCTAGTCAAAATCACGAATTGGTTACCACAATGAATTCGTTCTCACATTGCATATAAATTTATTTGAAAATAAACACTTAAGTTTATACACCTTTCGTGAGATCTGACCATTTTAACACTTTCCTGTGCGTACTAGGAATAAGAACCCGGATGTAGTGATGATTGTCCTGGACATGATATCATCACCATTGCACTTATTTTTGAGTTCTCATGTTATTTGATGTGTCACATGATGGGTTTTGATCCAAATCTGAAACTGGCCACTTTCCCGGGAGTAGCCGGAACATCAACCCGGATAAGGTCAATGTAGTTCTGGACATTTGATATCATGACCATAGGATTTATTTTTCAATTCTCATGTAATTTGAGGTGCCGCATGATGAGTTTTGATTTTAGGCCGAATTAGAATTGGCCGCTTCTCCGGGGGACTCTCTGGAACTAGTAAACCGTTTCCAGAAGTGCAAAGGCAACATAAAGGACTACAGTACCTTTCATTTGGTGTTTGTTTCATTCAAATCGGTTCAGTAGTTGCTTGGGAAACTGAATTAGAATTTTCGTAACACACATACAATACCTACACACATACACACACAGAAATTCAGTTCATTGAGTTGAGTTCGTTGTATATAACAGTCGGTCTTCCAGGCTTTGGGTTAAAAGTCGGATTTCCAAGATTAAACTTCCTTGTAAGAGAGGGTAAGACGTAGTAACTTATTATGAGATCTATGTATTTACCAATTTCAAGGGTTTCATAGACATTCCAGAATTCTTGCCTCCCAGAACCGTATTTGCGCAAGTTTGCGCAAGATGAAAATCAAATTTTCGGAAAGCTGGTAAAAAAATCTTTAAAATAAGCCTACTGTGGTGTATGTGCGCATGTGTGCTCACATTTGAAAACTTAGTTGAAGTTTTTTTTCGATTCTCCATACATTTTATATGGGAGTAAAAAACCACGACCTTGAAGAACCCATACTTTGGAAAATTGTAGAGAGCACAATGTTCATCCAATCTTCATAAAATTTTGGAAAAAGAAACTGCAAATAGTGTACAAAATTAGAAAAATATATTCATTGTAAAATGAGGAAGTAGATTTTTCGACTTTTTTCCGCCTTGGAATCACTGTGCGTCGCCAAGTAGAATTTTTGGCCAGGAAGCTGTCTGAAATCCATTTTGACGTGATTTCATCGTCGATGAGCATACATCCTTGGTACTTCGTCAAAACCTGCTGGTACAATTTCCGAGCTCGAGTTTTGATGACGAAACGTTCCTTCAACGTTCTGTTTGGTTGCTTGCTGGCTCGATAAGAACGATATCCTGCTCGCAAACGAATTCTTCGAAAGGTTCTGCGAGCAGCAGCTTATTTTTGTGCGATTTAATTATCTGATAGTCCAGGGTTTGCTCTGACGGTTCTCAACACCTTTTGGTTCAGCTTGCGGTCATATGTTCCACTACGACGCCTACCTTGAGGCACTCGATCCACGCTCTTTTGCTCTCTGAAACGTTTGAGCACATCATACACGGTTGATTTGGCGATTTTCAACGTTTTTGCGATGTATATTGCGGACCACTTTGGATTATCAACGTGGGTGTGCAGAATTTTTTCTCTCCTCTCGGCTCGGCTCCTCTCGGAATAACTTTTGACTCACTGCACGAAACACCGTGAAATTAATACCACAGAAAGTGGGCGCCTAGGTAAACAAACTGCTGTAAAAGAATTCTTGTAGCGGTCACTTTCCGTGCTGTTGCAACACAATATGTGATTCCGGATTTTAACTGGACAGAACTTCAACACCCTCAAAAACACAATCCGACACACACTCATCACCACATTAAAGATTAAATATATTTCTGGCACCACTTAAACGAATCGATTGTATGTTTTTTGACTGTTTTGTTTCCCTTTCGCTGGCGCTGATGTGGTTCAGATGATGTATGAATGTGCGTACACGCTCATTCGGATTTACCCAAAATTGAGTAAAGGTAACCCAAAATCATAAAAATTGGAACTACTCAAAATTGGGTAACCGAGTCTAAACCCAAATTTGGGTAAACCCACGATTTATATGATTTTGGGTTAGGTATACTTATTATTATAAAGTGTGGATTTTATAGAAATTGGGTAAAATATAGGAATAAAAAAATATCAGCTTCTTCTCTTATAGTTTATTTCCAAACATGAACTACTACTGAACCTAAAAATACTGTTAGCAAGCGATTCTTCTCCCACAACTCATTGTCTTTGTTGATCTGTCTCTGTTGAACAGACATTAGTTGCTCCAAGAAGACTGCGTTGCTCCAATTATTCTTCCCGTTCTTGCAAATACTTCAAACTGGTTCTCGAAAATGGACTATTTTCTTTGTCATATCCCGCGCCTTCACGATCCAAACGAACTTGCTCTTTTTTTCATAAATCCTTATCTTCTTCGGATCCCAAGGGACAAACGTGCGGGGTGGCACCAGATTCATTTCAATCAGGGGCCTATTTGTTGTACTTATGTTCCGGAGTCGACCAAGGTGTTCTCATCTCTGCCTCTCCGGGAAGATGGTGGTCGACTACTGCGTACAGATTCTGACCCTTTCGGTATCTTAGGTGTCGCATTATCCAACGTTGATTTTCGTGAGCTAGAAGCAAGTCTATTACCATCGTCCTCCCATCCAAAGGCGTCCATTTGACGATCGCTCGGTCTTGGTTCATGTTTGTAGTGGCTAAAATATAGAAACAAAATGCACCTTATAAAAATCACCTACAATAAAATTTATTGATTAATAATTTACCCTGAGATCCGATGTGATGATTCTCAACGATGGCTCCTGGAACTGCTAGATGAAAACTTGTGACGCCTGCGCTCATCATCGTAGTCGTCTCGGTCACGATTCTTCTTAGATTTAGTCGTTAGTCGTTTAGAAGAACTACTGTAACTGAGTAACGTTTACCCACTTTCATAAATCGCCTTACTGATGGTTTGACGTTTCAGCCTATTTTATGAAAATGGGTAAAAGTTACTCAATTTTGGGTAAATCCGAATGAGCGTGTAGATTAAAAGTCAAAATGGTCCATGGTTGCCAGTAAGCATAAATTTTCCGTTTTAGTTAGAACAGATGTGTTAAAACACATAAACACCTTCCTGTCACTTTCGGGATGATTCCCCCCCAAAAAAACACTCTTTAGGGAAATACGGGATCAAGTCTATCACTTTGAATTTTTCTGAGCACTTTTCTTAAACACTATTAGGACTTCGGGGTGAAATTTTCAAGAATTGTTTGCTCCACTGGAGCATCCATTGGTTAGCAATTTCAACGTTGTTTTTTTTGTTTTGTTTGTGGTTTTTGGTTTGAATAATCGTGAAGTGATAAGTAACCTAACATATCAATCATATGGAAAAAGGACTCCTTCCTGTTTCACCTTAAAGAGTTCCCCTATAATACAAGCACTTTCGAATGCCCTGTAGTATACAGGCAACTCCTTAAGGTTTTTGAGTGCTCGAGGTCTGTTAGACTTTTCAATCAACATTAATGGTAATTTGAGAGACCCTTTGTTGATTTGGAGTCTCTCTCAACATATGTTCATGTTGAGAATCTATTGAAAAAGAGCCCACTTTTCTCATTTTCTGACAAGGAGACAAAAATTCCTCCCGAGTCTGTGCAGTAAAGCCTTTTTGTATAGTTCGACAACTAAAATCTTGCTGAACAATTTTTCGCCACTGATTTTCAGGAATAAACTACCTAAAATTCGAATCCTAGAAAGTTTGAGCTGTTTAGTGGAGTCGAGTCGAGTTATTAGTACGAGACACTGAAGAATTCTGCACATTGTAGACGAAATACGCGTATTTGTCAAGATAAGCAAAGGTAGTTGGAACCAAAGAGAAAATACTAATTTTTCTTCTCATATCTAGTTCCCTAAAATTTGCTTCTATTGGTTCAACTGTGAACTATCGTTCAATAAGGTGAACATAGGCAAATTTAGTTTTACCTAATTTTAGGTAAACGCGCGTAAACTTTCAAGTAGGTAAATTGAGGCAATCCTAAAAACCATATGTTGTTCACTTTCGCGTAGTTTTTGATTTCCTTAACTTTTTATACTCCATGACTTTACTGGTTAAGAAATTGAATCCATAAACCGAATGATGCAACCAAGATGTACAGAAAATAGTCACAAGTTATAAACTAACAGGTCTCATAGGTAAAATAACAATGATTTAACATGAAAACCGTAGACCCAATGTTAGGGACAAATTTTTTTCTAGGTTCCCAACTATGGCCTGTTGTATGGAAAACATAATTAAAATGTTGTTATTGGTAACATTTACAATACAAATGTCTGAGTTCCGGTTGAATATTTTTCATATGGCTCATCTTAATACAAATTTAAGGAACAAAATCTGTGTAGAGTTAATTATAAGGCTTTGATTGCCGAATGGCCGGCTAAATCATATGTAAAAATCATTGAAGTGTTTCTTAGCAGTTTAAGTATAGTTTGATTTGTGAAATTGTTTGTTGGGTAGACCTGTTTTACAGAAATCTGTAAATTTTTACCGAATTTTCAAAATTTGAACGTTTGGTAATTCGATTTTACGGATTTTGGTGAAATTTTACAGATTTCTGTAAAAAAAATTCCGGATTTCGGTAAAATTTTACCGAAATCCGTAAAATTGGATTACCGAACGTTCAGCTGTTGAGAATTCGGTAAAACTTTACAGATTTCTGTAAAATAATCTGAGTGTGTAGACAACATTTAATAACAAATCAATCGAACGGGACGAACTTGCATCCATGATTAGGCACAATTTGGTACCCATACACACTCAATTTACTTCGGCAAAATGTCCAACAGCCGAGCAACTCGGCAGTTACTTTTGCTGATATCCCTGTTTAATGTTTGTTTGTTAGCTGAGCATCGGTAAAATTATAATTTGTTAGCCGAAATTCGGTAGTGTATTCACAGATTCTTAGTTAATTGAAATGCCGAAAAGCTCAGCTGTTGGATTTTCGCCGAAAAAAACTAAGTGTGTAGACCGACATTACATCCATATCCCTCGAAAGTTTCTGACTTTATAAAATAAGTTGTGTAACTTTTCGTACTATCAGAAGGCTTATTGACCATATCTTGGCAAGTGTATAGCTAGTTAAATGTTGCGTCCTGCTCAAATACCTTATGACTTATAATAAAAAATGTAATCGATTGTTGCATATTAGGCTGAGTTAAGGAACACATACCCTATATTCTGCAGCTGCGACGGACGAAGTCAAAAACAAATGGTGTCGTAATGGTAGCACCTCCTTTCGAACATTTTTTTCTCCCACCGCGGAGTTGTTTTTACTCAACTTTCTAAGTTTGTTTTAACCAAAATGTAGGTAATGTATACATTACTCAACAGTTGAGTTGAAAAAAAATTTACATAGCACTTTGATTTCTACCTTATAAGATACTGTAACGCGTTTACTTAAATTCAAGTAATTTAAATTCAAATTATTAGTGCGTTTAATTTTCAGTGCGGCTGTAATATGAGTGAAATAATTCAAAATATGTACTAAAAGAAAAGTGGCCGAAATTTAACGTGGGCAGGCTTTAGGAAAAATTAAGGAGCTACATAACGTTCTCTTATCCTACTTAATATAAATTTATACCTCCTTGAGAAATTATATATACGTCCACTACAAAATCAATGTTTTTTCTATTAAACAAGTTAGTTAAGCTTTGAAATTTACAATCAAAAGGATGTTTCTGAACGGATCATTCCAAATTTGACAAAATGCCTAACCATGTGCCCTCCGTTTTTTTTTTTTCATCTCAAATGTGACAGTTTTCATCCACTACTTATTTCATTTTTGATTTCCAATACTTTGACCAATCATGCCCGATTATGAGTTTATTCAGCAAGCTTGTGTGTCCATTAGTAAAACCTTTGATGACGTACCACCCAAGTAACAATTTTGGTTTTATGAGGGTTCTGAAGAGCATGAATTAGACTTCAAGAATGCTATAAAACCATGATAAAACCACCAATGTTCCTTGGGCAGGCTTATCGATTTACAGTATGTTGGAATGAGAAAAAGGTTATTCCTTTCTTAGCGGAATATTCTTGGTATCACAGATTTGTTTTTTCATCACATTTATCCTTGAACTAGCTGACCCGGCAGACTTTTTTTCCTGTTGGGATTTGAGCCACTGCGACGATTACTCTGATCTATTATGGTGTACCCCTGTTGCTGTTTGTTTTTGCATCCGTTCAGGACGACGAGTTACCATTAATAGTACTTGCCCTTTACTGATTATGCAAGGTACCCCCAATCTGAGATGATTCTTAGAATAAACTCAACCACCACATTGGGGTTTTCCATCCAATTTTCAGAAGGGCTAAGAATGGCCAATCGCCTCCGTACAAACAATGCTGGGCAGTCACATAGTGAATGTTGATAGGTCTCTATCTCACAATCACAAAACCGACAGACATTTGTGTGACTTCTTCTTAACTTTTTCAAATGAGATCTTATTGGGCAGTTTCCCGTGAGTAACCCTACTAGTATGCTGTAGGATTTTTTATTTAGGTTTAGAATTTTTTGTGCGATTCCTTTGTTTAGAGCTATGAACAATGAGGATTGCCTTGGTGTGTCTTTTACATTCCAGTTCAGCAGAATCATATATTCCTCCAATTTTTTTAAATTTCATTTGTATTACAGAATGAGATACCCCACAGAAAGGTTTGGGTCCAGTGAATTGAGTACTTGAACCTTGCCTAGCGTGTAAATTGGCTTTTTCGTTACCTTCTATTCCACAATGGCCTGGTAGCCAGTTCAAGTGAACCTGGTTTTTGTCTGCCAGTTGTTTCAGCCCTTTTTTTGCATTCTGAAACAAATTTTGATTGACACGTGAATGATTTTAGAGCATTCAAAGCCGCCTGACTTTCTGAAAGTATGCTAATCCTTGCATTTCTTAAATTTCGCTTCAGGCATATAGATACACATTTTAATATGGCCTTTATTTCTGCAAGGTCAACAATAGTCCATTTTCCCATTGGAATTGAGATATTATTCCTGCTCCAGTTCTATCATTAGTTTATGAGCCATCAGTGTAGAAGAATCCCTCAAGTGACCATTGGAAGCAGCTTTAATCCGGGAGCTAGAAAGTGATAGATCTACTGCAGATCCGGCAACTCATTTCAGAATGTCTGGAGAGGCACGCCAATTCTGAGGTTACTTTCACATACAATAATCCCGCATGTAAACATTACCGATATCATTTGGATAAGGGCACTGCAACACACTTTCAGATTTGGAAATGTCAAATTTCCAAACCTGGCACGTATTTGGTGTTATTTGAAAATAAGGATTTGTTAGGTTATATGTTATATAGTTATAGTCCGATACATCTCACCCATGGCCGCTTCCTTAATTACACTCGCTTGTTCATTCAACATATAAATTCTCGACGTTGATTCGTAATTAATATCATGCATTCGCGACAAAATAAGCCTGCTAGATATGCACGCAGGTGAACGCATCCGAAATTATATGGCAGCTTTTCATGCGCGTTGTCTTTGTTTGCTACTTCTGACCAGCAAATGGTCGTTTTCTACATGCACTGGTCTTCTTTTTTTGTTTCACTCCACACTCTGCCAATAATCAAATCCCCGCTATGAGGCGACTCTATGTTGAACTTTAAAACTGCTAATGTCACAATACTACCACAATAAACAAAACTAAGCTGTTGTAACTCTTCTCCAAAAAATGTGGAAATACTACCGACACTCATACATTTTGGGAGGGAATCGATTGTGTTCACTACGTCTTTCCCAAAGCACGCGGATTTCATTTATGATTTCACTGTTAGTTAAATTACAGTTAAATAACAAATTAAATTAAAGTTAAAGTACAAATTTTTGTTTGATTTATTTTTTCGCGAAATCGACGCAACAAAAACAAAACACGTCAGTTTCGATGCATGGCTTGCTGCGATCTTTAGTATAGAAAATAATCGATCCTGGTAAGATATTCGGCTGTCCTGATTCCCATGTCTGGCGGTTTGTGTTCGGAATTTGCAATTATCACTCACGCGGTGAACTGGAAGAATAAATTGTTGTCCGATTTATTGCTGTCTGTTTTAATGGCACTAAATATCACGGTAGATACTTTTAGCTTTAGTTTATATTTTCAACTAACTTCATTGGGATTCCGTCTGCCTTACATACCTTTGTTCGAGGCCCGCAGGCCCTTGGTAGTTGTGCAGTACGAAACTGCGATGGAAGAGAAGATGGTCATCAATGGTCATCAGTGGACTCGCGGCTTACGAGTGGGGATGGCTGGTCTATCGGTAAAACACGAATTTTGGAAATTGCGCGCCGGTACTGTCTTTCCTTTGTTTTCACTACGGCGATGCGAATGTTCCCATCATCTCCCCTGCGTCACTCTACCGTAGCGCCATTTGAGAGGACTAGGGTTCCTATGGCGATGTTATCCTTCTCGTGGGTCCATTTGGTTCTAGGCTGCAATCCGGAAAGATATTCCGTGGCCCAGCGCTTCCAGAGCCGTCAGAAGAACTCTTGAACTTCTTGCCATTTGCTGAGCCGGTTTAGAGGTACATTTTCCAGTGAAGGTTCCGCAATGACTGTAAGCGGACGGTGGATCAAAAAATGTCCTGGTGTCAGGACATCGAGGTCTTAAGGATTTGGGTCAAGAGCGTGCTCAGTTGTTCGGCCGTCAGGATAGAGTTTCCCAGGGTGGATTTTAGGTGGGTCTTAATCGACATGACTCCCGCCTCCCAGAGGCCACCGAAGTTTGGTGATCGAGGGGCAATAAATTCGAAATCTATGCCGTCTTTGGCACAATACCTTGCGACAGCGTTCTGCATCTGCTGACTTTTAACATCTGCTGAACTTTAAACTTTTTTCGGTTAATTCACGGTAACCCCCTTGAAAATTTTGTGCGTTGTCACACTGGATTAGTTTATCTCTTCAAACTACAAAGCGTCGTCGGAGAGTTGCGAGAAAGGAACTCGTTGAAAGGTCTCCGACGAGCTCGATGTAGGCTCGAATAGGAGGGCTGCATAGGCCTTGCCAGGCCTCGATTTGCGCTCAGGAAAGCGATAATGTACAGGCTCGCACAGATCAACACCGGGACGCAGGAAAAGCGTCGTTGGGGAGACATGTTCAGCTGGCAGGTCACCTATGATTTGTTCCGTCATTCGAGGACGGCATATCGCGTGACCAGTTCGGAGAATAGATGATTAGATGGCAAAATAAACGTTTCCGGTCACGCCAGATATGTTTCCGGTCTGTAGGGACTCATGCATTACGTTGCCGTCCACCGACTCGCAAGATTCCTTGATCAACGAACTGTCTGAGGTTCTGCAATTTAGATGTTGGTTCGGCTTGTTCAATGCTGGTCAACGACGTGAATTTTTCCCGAAAAGCTCCACGCAGTAATTCGAACGAGGTACCGCAGGGCGTCCTCTAATTCGACGGTATTTAAACGTATTGAAGCGAAACCTACGAAGCCATGCCAGTACTTGGAGCAGTGTAATTTACGGTTTGGATGACGAGAGCGACTTTCCGTTCTTCGAGATCTTCCGAGGAGAAGGTTTCTTTTGAGGTGTGGATGACGGACGGCCAAAACCGGGATGGTTTGGACCATGCCACCACGCGCTGTTGGTCTTAAGTTGTTAGGGGTCCACTCCCTTTGAAATAATAACCGCTGGGTTTTCACATCCAGCAACATGAGCCCAGAGTCCGCTAACTGTTGCGTGTTGGATCTCCGCAACCCGGTCGGCAGCAAAGGTTTTCCATCGGGGCGGAGTTGCTGAATGCCAATGGTGGACAACGGTGGAGTCTGCCCAAAAGAACGTTTGAGCTTCGAGGTTAACGAAAGTTTGCGCCCTTTGGAACAAATATGCAAGTAGAAGCGCTGACAAGAGTTCCAGGCGCGGCTAACAAATTCGTTTCTGCTTCCAAGAGTTCGCCAAAGGAGCGATTTTTTATTTTGCGGTAAGAAGATTTACACTGACCATTCCGTCGTCTGTTACGACGCGGATGTAGAGGCAAGCACCTTATGCCTTTAACATCGCAGAATCCATGTATTTGGAGCGATGCTGATTTGAGGACTGGGGCAACATCGCGGAACTGACAGGTTACGAAGATCTAGAAGATTTTCCCGAAACTTGTGTCACCGCTTTTGCAATTCGTCGGTCAGAGGTTCGTCCCAACCCTTCTCCAGACGTCCTGGAGATAGATTTTGGCTTGAACTATTACAGGGCCGACAAGCCCTAACGGATCAAAAAGTATGGCTGCATCCGAGAGTGCAATCCGTTTGGTGATCTTTGTGCTTTCACCCCATTTAGAAACGTCGAGAAGGAAATCATCGGTACTTGTATTCCATTTCAACCCAACCGTTTAGCTTGGAGCGAAGGATTTTTTATTCAAGATCCAAGATCGAAAACCGGTCTTTCAACCCACAACTCTGGTGCAAAGAGCTCGAGCATGGTTGGGCAGTTTGAAGACCACTTTTGCAGGTATAGTCTGGCTGACTGAAGAAGATCCAATAGTTGACTACATAGTTCTTGACCTTCAGCTACTTCGTTGACGCCGATTAGGAGATCATCAATGTAGAAATCTTCGAAGATTACTTTTGCAGCTTGCGGGTGAGAGATTTCTCCAATTTTGAAGGTTCTTGTAGGTATCTGGTCGCAAGATATGAAGCACACGAAGTTCTGATGAGGAGTTCTGCCAGAGAATCTTCTGAAATCGACGGTCAGGTGCAATTAGTGACGATACATTTTTTCAATGTCAACCACAAGCGCGTACCGACACATTCCGAACCGCAAGGTAATTGAAATCAGGTCCCTTTGAACGACAGACGGCCATCAGTCCGTCGTTGAGAGATACTGCTGTACTCGTCGCGCACGAAGCATCGAATACTATCCGAAGTTTGGTAGTCAGACTATCAGGCCTCACGACGCAATGGTGAGGCAAATAGTACGAAATTGCGTTAGATCTTCAGTGTCGGTAATGTCCTCCATGTGGCCCAGCCGATGGTATTCCTCGATGAAATTCCCATACGCCTGCTTCAACTGCCGGTTTAGTGTTCAGACGTCGCTCTAGAGCAACGAAACGACTGGTGGAAATATCCTTGGAGTCGCCGAGTGTTGAGAAGACTGCTGCTCTTTTCGGAAGATGGACGACGAATCGCCTTATTTTTTTTTTCACGAGTTGTAGTACCGGAAAAGTGAGCCTCACCAAGGGTTTCTTCAACGGAGAGAGTGCTGCTAGATTGGCACGATTCTAGCTCCCAGAAGCGTTTTGCCTGATCTTAAAGTGATCTGGACTGCAGACGTAGACGAAACTGATGAACCGGTGATGAACCTACTCTTCCGAAGACGACCCATCCGAGCACAGTTTTCTGCAGTACAGGTAGATTGGTTCCAAGACGAACTAGACCTTCTTCCATGAGCTCATAATACACTTACATCCCTAGATTTATATCGATAGGACCAGGCTGATGGAAACCAGGATCTGCCAGAACAAGGTTTGCCGGTATGTTCCACTCTTGGGTGTTCAACGCCTTAGCTGGGAGCTCGCGCTTAATTCCTGGCAGCACATGAAATGAGAAATCTGCGACAAAGCTCGAACAATGGGACTCGTTTCTTGCATCGACAGTGTAGCAAGAAATGACAGTAGCATTTCTGACGCCTCCTATCTCCTGAAGAGTTTTGATACGGCGAAGTTTAAGTTTCTGCGACAGGTGTTCTGTCATCAAATTGATATGCGAAGCAGGATCCAGTAAAGCACGTGCCCATACAGCGTAGCCGTTGAAGTCAGCAATCTTCACCACCGCGGCCGCGGTTTGCTTCCGAGTAGTGCTGTTCCCACTGCTTCAATGTGCCACCATCCAAGCGCGCGCAAAGCTTGTGCGCGAGAAGAACGCTCAATCCTTCAGTTTCTATCTCCATTTTCTGTATCATATTATGATCGTGCTCAAATTTATCAATTATGGGCGCCAAGGATTCATAGCATTCCTTGCGCATAGGTTAGGTAGTTAAGGTACCATCGAACGTCCTGTGGCTGAAAGGCAGTCTGCTGAAGTGGCGAATTTGTCCGTGCCTTGACCCACCCCTCAGTGGGATGTTAGGCAAAAGGTAACGTCCTTGGTTCGAATACTACTTTACCCATGCCCTTTCGTTCAATTTTCAATACTTCTATTCTATTTCCAACCTACCGTACACTGACGGAACTTTCAACACTTTCTCTTCATATCTTTCATTCTACATCACCAACATCTCCTTCTACATCACCATATTCTGTTTATCTGTTCGGTTAGTCGCCTTCCTTGCCTTGAAGACATGAAGTCCGGCTCGCTTCATGACCTGCTCGACGAACCAGGCCGAAGAATGGGTTGTACCTACTTGAAGTAATCCCTCACCTTTCTTGCGTTCACGGCAGGGCACTATGACACATCGAACATTTTTCACTACAAATCATGGTCACTAACACACCTGCGCCATCTGTTGAGTACACTGTGATGGATGACTAAGCTGAATAAAAATCCTCTAAATCATAAGAATAAAAAGTTGAAATTTTCATTATGAACATAAAAGGACCACTCTAGTCACAATCCAAACCAAAAGATAGATCTTATTTTAAAAATCAAGTCTCCCGAAGACACCATCTGTCTAAAGTTACTGGTTTTCGAGTTATCGATTTTTGTCGTGAAATTGGTCCATTCGGACCATAGTGCAGGGGGGCAATCATTAAAAATTTCGCCGTAGATGGACACATGGATTTCAGTATCAATGTGATGAACATATGGTTAGGATGAATGTAATAATCTGTTCTTTTTAACATTCATCACTTTCAAATGTGCGCATCGTCACGTCATTATAAGACACGAAGCGAGTGTGAAAGAGATAGCTGTTTGTTCTGCCATGCCTGCCGTGCTTTGGCATTGATCGATTTGTTCTGGTGGGAAATATTTTGAGATAGATTTTAAATTGCCTAATTACAAATGTAAACAAAAACTTCTTCCATAAACTTCTCGTAATGCAAAATCTACCCATGTAAGCTTCCAATTCTATCGAAAAGAACTCTTGTTCTTCGAAATAGCTGTGGTAGTAATAAGGCAAGTTGCCAAGATTGACAAAGGAAGAAACAATTGTTTACATTTGTCAGTTAGGTTCCAATGGAAAATCTTTGTCGATACCAGTTGTCAGATGTCCAAAATTGTCAAAATCTTGTGCACTTTGGTGCATCTATATGTGGTTGACAGCGACGCAGAGCCCCTGGTTCACGGGGTGGATGGTCTTCGCTTTGCTCCTGCTGCCAGCGCACCGCTGGGTCGTCTGGGTTTCCTGGAACGATTTAACCACACGGGATACGGTCGAATTGTCAATTCCCAACTGTTCCCTGTCAGACCTGTGAGACTGGCCTGGATTTTTCACGACCGCGAACATATTTTTTTTATCTAAGCTCTTCTTGTTTGGAAGCAATCTCAATAACCACTTGACAAATTATAATTTTGCATATGTAAATATTTCACTCTAAACTAGTTCTACTCTAAATCTCATCAGTTTTTACGCATGAAATAGAAAGGTATACACAGAAGAAAGTGTTGCATTTTTTTCGAGTACAATCAATACGTTCATTAACTAACCACTTCTTTCATGGTTGTTCCAGATCATCCGGAAGGTTTCCCCGTGACCTTGAGATGTATTTAATAGATCACTAGCGCTTGTATTCAAAAAACGATTTCAACAGAATGAGATTCGCTTTATTTTAAATATTCAGAATTACGCAACTTCACGAAATTCCTACAGCTATGAAACATAATAGTGTCAACTTATCACTGATAATTTCAACCTTAGCATAGCTCTAATTGATGTTATTAACAACATCAATCCGGTCACGATCACCTTGAAGTGACCATGACTTCATACTTCAAAGCAAACCTTATCAATTACCGATTCGTAGTTTCTATCATCAGCCTTAAAAAAGAATCGAAGAATCAATCCGAAAGGAATTTCCGTTTCAGCCAAAGGTTTCGATTGACAAAAAATCTATGTTTGATTATGCCATGAAGTCATGCTACTGGCTGCAAAAACTCACTTTACTTAATGTAAATCCAGAGGAATGCGATCATTCATGAGACAATCATCGGAAAAAAGAAGAGCAGATCAGAAATCTGTTATTTTTTTCCCCCTCTTCTTAACCTTTGGCTTCATCGTCCAACTGCGCTGCTCTGCCGTTTCTTTAATGGCCACAAATGAACGAAAAAGGAACAAATTTGTTCGAAGCGATAAGCGGTTTAAGAACTGCGTGCTCGTCTTCGTTGTTTGTCTTATTAATGGGTGCTTCCAAATGTGAAAACCCGCCGAACAATCGCGGCCCGGTCTCGTCATATATTTGAATAGGCCGTCTGCCGTCTGCCTTTCCCTCGGACCAGAAAGGAAACTTTCTTTGGCTTCCATTCGGTTTCCACTTTGATCGAATGAAATGGAAATCTTTTCGCTTGTCCCTTGTTCGCCGCCGAAACGCACCACTGAACTTCCAAGAAGTTGGACTTGTTTTCGAAAGATACCTACTCTAGTATAGTTAGTGGAAGTGGCCTCCCTTAGTTCATTCGGTAAAGACGCTGTTGCAAGGCAACATCTTGTTGAGGGTGGTTGAATTCGATTCCCTGTCTGGTTTCGGAAATTTTCGTAAAACACAGGACTTAGCACACAATCATAGTATTGGAAAAACGGTGCTGGCTTTGAAGTTGGAAGCCTTCAATAAGCCAACTGTAACAAGCAATACGCTTGAAAATGCTAAGAAAAAATGAAGAAGCAAGTACCGACTTGGAAAACTGACAAGTCTTCTTTCCCGATTGACAATGTAGTAAAGTAAAGTGCATAGGGACAGGTTTGTCTGTATCGTTAACTGAGCCGAATCGAACAACCAATCCAATGCATGTTTATTGAAAGGATATCGAATTTCCAGTCTGTTCAATGTCGTTAATGGACATAGCGCTGAACTTCTCATGAGGAATCTTTGAGTTGAAAATCCCATCTTTAGTTAATGTTTAAATTCGATGTAGGGCAGACTCAATTTCAAGTTCAGTGAAAGTACAATTCAATCATCGCAACGATCTGTGGGAACAGCAATCGCCAGATAACTGGATTCCACCACATTGACGGGGGGCTTCGGTAAACTCGCTACAGAACGAAACGAAAAAAAAACACGGTTCTGGTTGGTTTTTGCGGGGAGTTATAGCTGATTGCACAATCCTCCTCCGGATCCCCGGCCCGGTCCCGCCCTGTGAAGGTTTGGTTAGGATTTCAGCACATGCTCGCCCTTGCTGTCGCCGCCCGTGGTTATTTGATATCCCTTTGCACTTCACTGCGTTTGCCAATAAATGCGTTTGGCACCACAGTGCGAGATATCGTGTCGCCGTTTGGCTTCAGTTGGAATTTAAATGCACTTGCTGGGGATTTCGATGAACGGTAGAGTTGTTTTGATTGAAAGTATTCGAGTCTAGCCTGCGCTGTTGGTCGACGAATTAACTGAAGCCAAAAAGAATGTGAAAGGTGGTGACCGCACGACGTTGAAGTCCACGTCTTGCCAGTGTAAGCCATTGGAGGAGGTCAGAGTTGTTTGTTTTGGGGATTTGAGAAACTTAAGATCAGAACTTGTTATTATGTAGTTCATTCAGCTCAACTATAATGAAAATAGGCATCGCTGTTCGTACCCAGCCGTAATTGAAGACAATTTAGAAATAATACAGAATTTTATTCGAAGTAGGCTTTGCTTGAAGGTGGATGCTATTTTTTATTTAGCTGTCATTGGTTATAATTTTCTCCTAAGGTAGTTGAAACTGTATTTTTTTAACAGTTTGAGTTCAGAAAGAGGCAACAGTTCAAGATGTGACGAGTGTCGTTTTGTTCGTGAGCAATTCATTTGATATGCGATCAGCACTAATGTGGGCCCAAGTGATCTTGGGAGGAGGAAGTCCACTGGGATCATATTTAGTCATGTACCACTACTAAATTTGTTTTTATTTCCAATCTTTGTCTTATATATTAAATGTACATTGTAAGTGTTTTAGCCCAATGGGCTCATTAGCTTTGTTTTAAATGTTTTATGTGTTTTATGTGTTAGGTGTGTTTTGTGTTTTAATTAATTTATTTAGTTAAGCCCTTGAGGCATTGTTAGTTTTAAAATTTGATTACCTACCTAATCTATAACTAAAACTACAATCCTAGGAGTGGGGAACCAGATTCCGAATGATCTGGTGATCCGATGTCAGGCAGCGTGCCCTGTACCGACTGATAGACTCACTAAAACGATCGTCGAGCATTTTTATCCCGGCCAGACGGTGGACCTCAGATGTTCTTGTCCTCGGAGGGGTGTTCAGGATCATCCTGAGGAACTTATTTTGAACACGCTGAAGCTTCAGGTGGTGTGTTTTTGTGCAATTCGCCCAGATTGGCATACCGTACTCGATGACTGGAAGTATGATTTGCTTGTAGACAGAAAGCTTGTTTTTCAGGGATAATGTAGACCTTTTGTTGATCAATAAGTACAGTAACTTCAACAGAACGTTACACGTTGTGACAGTTTTGTCAACCTGTTCCCTGAAAATAAGCTTGCTGTCTATTGTAACGCCAAGATAGACAGCTGATGTGGTCCTTTCCACCGTTGTGTTGTTCAGGCTTATTTTACAATCCTCAGGCGGAACAAGTTTGGGAGAGTTGGAGTGTGGAAATTGGATGACCTGGGTCTTCGCTGCGTTGATACAGATCTTCCATTTGGTGAAGTACTCTGACAGAACATTCAGGCTTCGCTGCAGTTTCGCTGTAAGCGCTCTTGTTACCCTACCATTGAGGACGACTGCGGTATCATCGGCGAACAACGACAAAGATCCATTTTCAAGGAGCGGGGGTATGTCCGAGGTGAATAGGTTGAACAGAAGTGGACCTAGTATACTTCCCTGCGGAACACCAGCGGAGATCTCCTGTGCATCGGAAACTGCACCTTCCAGCGTAACACGCAATGTTCTGTCCGACAAATAATTTTTAATTATCTTCACCAGGAAGATGGGAAGATTGTATCGTTTTAGCTTGTACACCAAGCCATCATGCTACACGTTATCAAAGGCCTTCTCGATGTCGAGAAATGCCATGGCAGATGATTTCGAAACAGACTTGTTCCGTCTGAGGATGTTAATGACTCGATTAAGTTGTTGAATTGTCGACCGACCACGTCGGAAGCCAAATTGTTCTTCGAGGAAGATGTTCAGCTCGTCGGCAGATGAAAGAAGCCGACGGTAGATCGCTTTCTCAAACAGCTTAGATAATCCTGAGAGAAGGCTGATGGGCCTATAGATCTTGGAACATGAAGGATCTTTCCCAGGTTTCTGGATAGGAATGACTTTAGCTGACTTCCAACACGAGGGGAAGTAGCTAAGTCGCAGGAATTGGTTGAAAACCATCGCCAGCTGGTTATAGAACTGGGGGCTCAATTGCTTAAGCTCCAAGTTCATGATGTTGTCGAAACCTGGCGCCTTCATTTTCTTTTAGCCTTTGATATAAGTCAACAATTCGTCTGCTGAGATCTCCAACTCCTCTGTGAAGTCGTTGGGGCTTAGATGGATTTTAGTAATAAGCGCGCTAACGGCAGCTTCGTGTGGACTGACGATGTTTTGTCCGAGATTATGGGTGCTGACGAAGTGTTGACTTATCTCAGCAGCCTTCTCTGCAGGAGTTATCAAGCGATCCTTAGAGCCATTGCTGTCTGGGATCAACGGTGGAATGGGCCTTGGCTTAGTTTTTAAAATTTTGGTCAACTTCCAGAACGGCTTTGCACAATCTGGGAGAGATCGGATCTTGTCGGAGAAATTGTTATTCTTAAGGTCCACCATTCTGGCCTTAATAATTTTAGTCACTCGATTACAGTGACTTTTTAGTGTTGGCAAAGCAGTTCGCTGGTATTGCCTTCGAATGGCGTTGCGCAATTATATAAGTTCTATAGTGGGTCTATCAATGGGTACAGAGCTGCTCACCTGATCAATCACCGGTACATGTTGCTCCCGGGCCTGGGAGATCGCTTGCTCGATGCTCTGCAGCTGCCGTTCGATGTCATCAACCGAATCAAGGTGCATGTCAAAATCGATGTTGTCGTCAACGTGTTGTCGGAAGCTTTTCCAACTGGCGCGATGGTAGTTTCGTCTGGCGATACGATACCGGTTGACCGAGGAGCCAACTTCGGCCACCACCGGATAGTGGTCCGAGCTGAGCTCCTGGTGCACCACCGGCTGGGCGATGTTGTTCCCCAGGTTCGTGAGGAAGATGTCGATTGTCGAATGGACCCCGGATCTGCTCAACCGGGTGGGAGTATCCGGGCCCAGGACGGTGTAATGTCCCTCTTCCAGCTCTTCCTGCAGAATTATTCCGTTCTGGTTGCTCCGCGTGTTCCTCCAGGTTTCATTTTTCGCATTTAGGTCGCCGGCGATGATAAATTGCCCCTGCCTCCAAGTGAGCTTGCGAATGTCGTTCCGTAGGACCGTTGTTGTTCCGTTAGTGTTGCTGGCTTGCTTGGGACAATAGGCCGCGATGATGGTGATAGGGCCGACGGCAGTTTCGACCGATGGCTCCGATGGCTTCGATAGACTGCAGCTGGAAGCTCGGAAGCAGATGGCAATTGATGTTGTAGCGCAGGGCGATCGCAACTCCTCCTCCACTAGAGCCGCTACGATCAAGTCGCACAATTCGATATCCTGGGATGAAAATGCTGAGTTCCGGCTTGAGATTTGTCTCGGTGACGATGGCGATGTCGATGGCCTTCCTGCGAAGGAAGTCATCGAGCTCTAAGGTTTTGTTCCGGATGGAACAAGCATTCCAATTTAGGATGTTTATGGTGCGATTATGGTCCATATTTGAAAATAAATTACATCGTCACGGATGTGGCGGCTTTGAGCTGTTCCTGCTTCGAGCGGCAGGATCGTAGTTGACGGTAGAGCTCCTGGACGAACTCAACCATTTGCTCTGAGTCGTACAGCTGTCCATCGACCGGTTGTTGTGTGGAAGTACTGCAACCTGGATTACACCAACCTGGAGAAAGAGCCGGCGTGGGGGTGGCGGCGGCTACCGCAAATCGTTGCTGTACCGATGGTGACGGGCGGTTGGCATGGCGAGGATTTAATTGCAACGGCGGTAGATTTGGCACCTGGAACCGAAGCGCTGGGAAATTTTCCTCGTGCATCCGAGAGGGAGGACGGCGTTGACTAGGTTGGGACTTGGTGGACGCCTGCTTGCGGATCGCCAGAAACTGCGCACGTTTGGGACAACTTCGATTGCTGCCTTCATGGTTATCGCCACAGTTTGCGAACTTTGGAGGGGCACCTTCCTCCATTTGGGCACAATCCTTGGTGGCGTATGCTCCAGCACACTTGCCACACCGTGGTTTCATGTGGCAGTTCCGGGTTCCGTGGTCGAACACAAGGCAGTTGCCACACTGCGTCACGTCGTGCTGTCTCGGGCGATACCGGTCCCACTCGACAATGACGTTGAAGAGGGCTCGTGTTTTCATAAATTTCGCCATCGTGACGGAACCCTTCTCCAGGTGGACCAGATAGAGTTGGTCCCGATGATTTCCCTGTTGCTGTCGTCTTATGGGGAACACCTTCACTGGTTTAATGAATTCCAGAAGGCCACGCAGAATCACTTTCAGCGGCTTGTTGCCTGGTGCATCGTGCGTATAGAACTCGTATCGCTTTGCGATTAGGTGAGCTCCAACCGCACGGTAGTCGGTTTCCGTTGGGCACATGATTTTTGTGCCGGTACTGCACAGCTTGTAGAGCGGATTAACTTTAAGCACTTTGAAGCAGCGGAATCTTCACCTTATTCGGTACCCCCTGTACCGGGAGCGCAGCAAACCGATTGCTCGATGCTAGAAGTGGGGTTTTTGAGTCCGATGAACCGGTGTCGTCATGCCGTAGCCGCTTGCAGCTGCTCGGTTTTGGCATGGTTTCAGGAACTATTGCCGCTGGTGTGGATGTCACCACTTGTTGATTTTTTCGACCCATTGCCATGGCAACAGGTCGAGTGAGAAAACTTTCACAACCTTGCAGCGTTTTGTTCTGGCTTGCTATCGCTAATAACTGAGCAAGCGCTGGTGATAGCCCACGAACCGGACGCGCAATCGTGGGAAATCGGACGGGGGGGAGGGGGTTACGGAAAAAAATCAAACTTCGTATCGATAGAATATTTAGTCATGTAATTATGCGAAACCTGGTTCTGATAGATCATTGCGTGTGATCCTGGTGTGTCCATAACTGGAAGGCTTACTGGAGTGATTGGTAAGGGCTGACAGGGGATCTGCAAATTCAATCAGATGGCACTACTCGGGGAAGTCTGGTTTAAGGAAACACCTCAACTGATTTTAGAAGCTGACGGTCCAACTGTAGATAATCATCACTGTGATATTATTCGGCAAATTATGCGTAAGTATCGATATTGGAAAATCGATTCATATTTGACCATAAGAATCGATTCTCCGATTTTATCGATGGCAAAGTGTTGATTTTTTTTAGTATCGATAATTTTTCATTCGAACATAAAAAATGATTGGGACGCTCAAAAAAGTTTTTTTAAAATAGTGTTTTTTAAAAAAAAGTGAAAGTGTTAAAAAATGAGTTGAACATCTCTTTTGTTTAGTATCATTTACCATTTCAGGATACATTACTTATTAAAACGTAAGATGTAAAACAACAACAACAAAACAAATCAGATAATTTAGGTTATCAGTTCAGAATGTTCGGTTCTTGATTCAGTTATTCCAGTATACTACTGGAAGTGAACTCAAGAACGTCAGTTCAGCCATGCGTGAGGAATTCAACCAGTGCCTTTTATCTATAACTTCCCCTGTCCGAGAAAACAATCTCTCAGGCGGTGCACTGGTCACTATTCTCGATAAGGAATCTCGAGCGATTGGGTAAATTTGGGGATATTCGCTGCGAATGTTTTCCCACGCTTGAAGAGGATCCACAGAACACAGTATGGCTGGTTGATGAAAAACATCTCGTAGTTCACCCGAAATGTCCGGATTGTCAGAGTCGGGAATTGTAGAAGATTTGTGAACCAGGAAAAAATCGTCATGTATAAATTGATGAAATTTTTTTCAGAAGCAGATAATTTATCATCTCCATGCAAAGCGCTAGGAGCGGACAGTAATTTTATTGCTAGAACAAATAGACATGAAGAGAAAGTGTATTGATAGATCCGTACAGAGAACGGCAGGCTTTTGAAATTGAATAGATGTAAGTTTGAAAACGAGCGGAGGGCATTTGAACGGTAGTATACGATCAGGCACATAACCCTTTGTCATACTACCCTATGCAGGATAGGTAGTATGACAAAGGGTTATGTGCCTGATCGTATACTCGTTCAAATGCCCTCCGCTCTGTTTTCAAACTTACATCTATTCAATTTCAAAAGCCTGCCGTTCTCTTACGGATCTATCAATACACTTTCTTCATGTCTATTTGTTCTAGCAATAAAATTACTGTCCGCTCCTAGCGCTTGCATGGAGATGATAAATTATCTGCTTCTGAAAAAATTTCATCAAAGATCGTTACTTCCGCGCTGGGGAGAATACAAAAATAACAATCAAAAATGTATAAATTGTTAATAATGTTCATACTTTCATATATCGAGATTGAGAACGAACTTTGTGTGACATACCATTTGATTTTGTAAATCCCAAAGGCTTTCATTTGGAACTATTTTTTTTTCATGGCATCAGATGAAAAAATCGATAGAAATGTATCGATGCAGTCGATTTTTATGCTTCAAGAATCGATTCAACAAGTCGAAAAATCGAAACCGAAGTATCGATCTTTCGTTTTTCTATACGATATCGCCCATCGCTAGGTTACGATGCTGGACGCGGACGGCTTTAAAATTTAAGTGAGCTCTTTCCTTTTTACTTTCAATTAGATTATTATGAAGAGATTGTGTGGGTCCCGAGCATAGGCGTTTTGCTTTTTTTTTTTTTGACGGGATGGAAAATCTGCAATCAGACTCCTTAAGAACTCAGGGCGTAGCCCTCCCAAATAGCACACTGCGGTCATAATTAGTTGTAGTAACTTGAATATGACTTAGCAAGTTATCTCAACCGGATGGCTACAAGTGTGCTACTAGGGCTCCGTGTATGTTGTCAGTCGGTTGAGGACTACCCCCTCAAGCGTCTTACTCGCTGTATCCAACAGACATATAGGTCTATATGCCAATGGATCCCCTGGTGGCTTCCCAGTTTTTTGTAGCAACACAAGGGTCTGAATTTTCCAGGCGTCCGGGAAGACGCCCTCGTTCAGACACCTTTGCATCACCACCTTGAACATTTCGGGAACCAGCAAGATAGCCGTCTTGACGACCAGGTTCGGAATACCATCCGGTCCTGGCGCTTTGTTCACCTTTAGAGACTTAGCTATCGCAATGAGGTCTTCGTTCGTCAGCGTCGCCTCGTCACCGGCCCCCGATGTGCCGTTGCCAATGCCCACGTGGTCACGGGAGTTCGGCTGAGCCGCCCACCCTTCTGTCGCTATGACAGAAATTTACGGCGGCGGGGGCCATAGACTCGGGTCGTGGTTCGGAAAGAGTCTACCACCTGCAGCAACTCTAGAGATTGCTCGGTTGGAGCCGCCGTTCCTCTGGTTTTGGCCATTACTACCCGATAGGCGTACCAACCTGTTTTACAAAGTGATTTGTAACGCAGATGACTCTTATAGCAAGGCCGAGAGCGATAAGTTCTTGAAGCTGTATATCATGAATTCGAAGCAGCTGGCAAATGAACAGCTGCTGAAACAGCCGGCATCCAGGAACAGATCCAAAAAACATCGTGATGATTCTGGTTCCAATGAGGACTACAATCGTGAGACAATTAGTCACATCCAGAATTTGAAGTCTAACGCCGAGTACAACAAGGGAATTATCAAGCAAGAGTAAATTGAGCAAATTGAGTCCACGGAGCAGATTATCGTCAATGACTATGATTTGGATGAGCTGATCATCGAGGAGACCGCTTTGCGCAGAACAATTGATAAAACGTTACTCTAGACATTAGGTGATTTTGTTGATGTAATCTAAAAGAATATAGAAATTACTATCCCAATTGATGTTCAAATATTCGCCCATTGAAACATCGACAAAGTTTTAGTCAAGAAACGTCAGGGATTAGTCCCAGGACTTCTGCTTTTTAATAATTTAACCATGCCTACTGGGTGCAGCCACTCGGATATTGTTTTGGAACTGCAGGCATTAGAGAACGATATTTCGACACTTTTCTCCTGAAATTTACACTTTCTGTGAAAAAAGTGACGATACATACAAAAAAAATTGAAGGTCCATACAGGAACCGGGGGGTTACAAAAAGTCACTTTTCGCGTGATATAATTAATGGACGTTCCCTAATCTGATTCGCCCATTTTCCAGCTCTGAATTGAAAAGTAAAAATAATTAGTAATGGTGTATATAAAGCAATGAAGTTTTGTCATATTTGTTGCCCTCAAGAAGGTAGAGTTGGGCGCAAATGTGAAAAGGAATGGGAAGTCGAAGGTGAAGGCTTTCGTACACTCTGCAGGCGAAGGGAGTGAAGACTGCCATCAAAGCAATAAGGAGGTGACATATCAACAACATCCGAATTCGTCAAATCGACAACGAGAAATGAGGTGCTCGGACAGCCAGATTCCTGGGCGTTTTGGAAGGAATTGCCGGGAGTTCCTAAAGCAAAGCGAAGGAAGATGGCGAAGAGGTTGAACCTTTGCCCGCTTTGTTTGTACGACTACGGACAACGATCGTGTCGTATTCGAAGTGGATCTGTAAAGTAGAAGTTTGTCATGAGTACTGCTACATAGCGGTTCGGAAGAAGGAACCTCGACAGTACAAGCGCAGTGCAACAGTAATCGCCAACAAGATCGTGCAGTGCTGTTGGATGCGCTCGCCCTGATTGACGAAGGGTCGTCGATAACGATTGTGGATAGTGAGTTGGTGGAGGCGATAGGAGTCGATGGTCTGGTAGAACCATTGCAGATGTGCTGGACAACCGGCGTGCAACGGACAGAGAAACCATTGATGAAAGCGACGCTCGAGGTTTCCGCCAGAGATTCGTCAAACCACTACAACTTGATCGAAGCTCGAACAGTACACAAGCTTGATCTTCCTGTACAGCAGTTGGATTCCCGGAAGCTGAAGAAGGTTTTGATAGGAATCGACAACGCACACCGGATCGCACCATTGGCTTTCCGAGTTGGAGATTCTGGTGAGCTAGTTGCAGTTGTTGCCATCTCGGCTGGATCGTGTATGGTCCTTGCCCGAATATCGTCAGCAGTGTCAAATTTCTGGAACATCATCGCTGTGCCTGCGAGGAGTGTAGCATGGCAGATATGAAGCTAGAGGAGGTCAGATCGTCGATGATTCGAATGGAGCCCGAATGGAAGGTAGATGACGTGCGGTGCCCAGAAAGCTTCAACATGGCCATGAAACGTCTGCGAAGCTTAGAGTTTTGGATGAACTGGAATTCTGGAGTGCGGGAGAACTTGCAGAAGCAGTTGGAAGACTATCTCGCAAAAGGATACTTGCATCGAATCATTGAGCAAGAGCTAGCTGAAACGCAGAAGGATAAAGTGTGGTATCTGCCTTTCAAGTACTTCATCAACCCGAAGAAACCGGGTAAGGTGCGGTAAATCTCGGAGTATCATTAAACGATATGCTGTAGAAAGGACCCGACATTGTCACGGCGTTGCCAGAAGAAATCAATGGCTTTCGTGAGAGAAGGGTGGTATTAGGGGTGATATTCGAGAGATGTTTCACCAAGTAAACGTTCGGCCGGAAGCCCGCCAAGCCCAACGGTTTGTTATCCTGGGTTCGAATGGTGAGGTTGATATCAACGTGATGGACATGGTGATTTTCGGCGCAAGTTACTCGCCTTGCTCCGCTTAATTCGTTGAGAGTTTGAACGCACTGATGCTATCGTTCAAAAGCATTACGTCGAATATTTCGACACTGACATAAAAGCAGTCATGCTTGCGAGAGATGTTCGGAAAGTGTATGCTAACGGTGGTTTCGAGATACGACACTGGGTCAGAAACTCGAAGGGAGTGCTTCAAGAGCTCGGAGAGTCGAAGTGCGTAGCGAAACAGCTACAAGTAGACTAGTCCAGTGAACCGAGCGAGTTTTGGGAATGTGCTAGGACTCGGAAGGTGATAAATTCATCTTCTTGACGGAGATATGGCCAGACCTTCAGCCTTACATTCGGGAAGGTGATTGGTTAACGAAGAGAATTGCGCTACGATGTACTGCAAGCATGTTCGATCCAGAGCAATTACTGGCTCCGTTGCTGATACTTGGTCGCAGGCATTTTGCAGGATTTGTGGCGTAGGGATGAAAAGCTCACGGAAGCTCATTACAAGCGTTGGGTGCAGTGTTTGCAGTTGTTCCATCTTATTAATAAGATTCGAGTTCCACGGTGCTACCTCGGTGAATTGGATTCGAAGGCATACGAAACGGTGCAGTTGCATGTGTTCACCGACGCTGGAGAATCAGCTTACGGATGTGTAGCCTACTTTAGGTTTGAGCACGGTTGAGTCGTTCACTACGGATTTATCAAGGTCAAGGCGAAGGTGGCACCGTTGCAGTACCTGTCTACGTCTCGTATGGAGCTGTTGGCTGCTGTTCTGGGTGCGTGACTCACGGAGCGCGAATCTGCAATAGCCATTCGTTTCCCGTCGCGTAGCGGTTCCTGTGGTGCGATTCGGATACTGTGTTGTCGTGGGTGAAGTCTGGCCCACAAAGCTATAAGCCGTTCGTTGCACACCGAATTGGAGAGATTCTCATTATTACAAACACTGAAGACTGGCGGTGGATGCGTACGCAGGACAACCCAGCAGATGATCTAACGAAATGGGGAAAGGGAACAGGAATCCAGTTGAAAAGCCGATGGTACCAAGGACCGGAATTCCTGCGTAAACACGTTTCAGAGTGGCTTAAACAAAAACGACCTGTGGTGAAGAATCGATCATGAAAAGGTCGATCGAAGCGTTACCGAGCGAGGCAAGAAAAGCTGCTTCTGGATCGTGGGTAGGAGTTCAAGTACCACTGCGGCAGGAAGAATACCGGGGAGCCAAAACTTTGCTGTGGAGAATGGTGCAAGCAGAGGAGTTTGCGGATGAAGTGAAGACTCTCGTGAGGAATCGGGACTCAGCAAAGGCACAGGGGTTACCAATACAAAATTCTAGCCCGACATACCGTCTGTCACCGTTTTTGGATGAAGATGGCGTTGTGCGGATGAAAGGTCGGAACGAGGCGGCTGAATATGTGGCGTTTGATGTGAGGTGACAGATCATTTTGTCGATAGTCTACGCATGAGGTATTTAGAGTAAGATAATGCAATGAAGCATTGATTAGTGACTGTATATTTCCCAATATGCATGTTTCATTGCTTAAACACAGCAACGCTTCAATGCGGACTTAAAGCATTATTGCACTAATATAGCTGAATAAATGCAGTGATGCATTACATTCGTTGAATTACAGTTAAATTACTATAAGGCTTTAATGCTTGTGGTTACTTGGGGATACACCACACGTTCTCAATAGAAGCGGTTTTATTCAAGGTACAGCTCTTCACAAAGTATGGCCACTTCCGATTCACTTTCAATCAATGAAATATTTTTTGACTATTAACAATTATTTTATAAATGTTCTTTTTACCGAGGTTTTGCCTGCTCTCAATTTAAGAAGCTCTTCCACAGTTATTGTTTGAGAGCTTTTTTAGCCAACACACTAAAAGCTGGACCTAGAATCGAACCCACCACCTTCGGCGTAATAAACCGTGCTCTTACTGAGTTGTTTGATGCCAGAAAATACTAATAAACTTTACTTTGCTTAAATTAGCGGAATTAATAATTAAAAATGACAGTAAAATGAAAATCACGTCCACCAATTTGCAGTGGCTACTTCGATCCCAATGGCAGATGGGTAAATTGATATTCTGTAAGAAAATTGGAAAGAGATTATGCTGAAAATAACTACACCTCCGAGAAGAATAACGATCCTAACCTTACCAATTAGACCAAGGCCGGTGTGGTCTTTGCTGTACACTGAAGTTGTCTACATTATAATCGGTCCATAGCTGTACCTCGCCAGCCTCGCTGTCTGCGGAGAGTCCGCAGGTCGCCTTCTACTTGGTACCCGTCGGTTCATTTTCGAGAACCATTTTAACAGGATCATCCGACATTCTTAAGACATGCCCAGCCCATTGTAGTCGACCGATTTTAGCGATGTGCAGCCATGGGAGGTTCTCCCAGCAACTGATGCAATTCGTAGTTCATTCGCATCCTCCACGTTCCGTCTTCCATCTGTACTCCACATAGATGGCACGCAGCACCTTCCGTTGAAATATACCAAGGGCTTGCTCTCTTCCATAAATGTCCATAGACCCCTGAGCTCCGATTTAAACCCCATTGAGAATTTTTGGGTCGTTCTCGATAAATGTGTAGAGAAAACCGGTGTGAGCAACAAACAAACAAATTATTAAGCGCTGCAGAAAGGTTTTGATGATTTGAATCCTCAAAATCTTGAAAATATAATGGAAAACATACTCAAGCGGTTGCTGTCGGTCATTGAAGCAAAGATATTATATAAACTGGTTAAAAATTGTTTAGATTTGGAATATTTTGTTCTTTTTTACGAATATCAAGTGGAATTTTTTATATGTGCCATAAAATACTTTACACTCCACTATTTCAAAATCTATCGAAGGCATTATAATATTCTAGTTTATATTTCACGGAAAAATATTCAAAATCTCGGACTCTTGAAAAGTAGCAAATTTTCTTTTAATGTTTTCATTTGTTGGGGATGGATCTTTTTTTGAGCCGGTCACTATACTTTCAATAATCGCATCCCTAATGATGAGTTCAATCCGGATTTGAATTTGCATTTGATTTGGATTGGATTTGGATTGGATTTGGATTGGATTTGGATTGATTTGGATTGGATTTGGATTGGATTTGGATTGGATTTGGATTGGATTTGGATTGGATTTGGATTGGTTGGATTGGATTTGGATTGATTTGGATTGATTGGATTGATTTGGATTGATTTGGATTGGATTTGATTGGATTTGGATTGATTTGATTGGATTTGGATTGGATTTGATTGGATTTGGATTGGATTTGGATTGGATTTGGATTGAATTTGTATGTGACAAAAATGCACTTTCAATGTGTAAAAAATCCTAATTCAATCCAAATCCAATGCAAATCCACTCATTTGACAGGTGTTGCTCCTTGGTAAGAATTTAAAACTCCAAAAAAATACCTCGTCCAATTTCAGCCCTGACAATTTTCCATGAGACACTTCAAACATTACTGTACTAAATGTGTACTGGGCAGTGAATTTTCATACTCAATTTGAGTTGTCACATGCTAGCTTGTAACGTTTGCATTAAAAAAAATGGGCTTTTTCCGGATGGTGATAAAAAAAGCTAAGACAGATAAATGCTTTTGATAAATTTCCAAGGTAGTTATTTAAGCTTACTTGCAAAACAATTCTACGCCCTTGCGAGCGGCCTTCCGGCAGTTAACCGGAACATTCGCCATGGTGGACGAAAACATGCGTGTAGTTATGTTTTTGAGTTCTTTCTTCGTTTTATTTATCAATTCCTCCTTAGTTTTTGCGGCGAAATTGTTGGAGTAGATCTTACGCTTCAGGTTGGCCCAGAAATTCTCGATCGATATTCAGCCGCTCCATCTCCTCCAACGATCGAGTAGTGGGCCGATGCCAGATCCGGCCAGAACACCGCGTCTTCGCCCTTATGGTATTTCTTGATGAACGACGCAACTTCCGGCAGGCATTTCGTACTATAAATTTCCCCGTTCATGGCCAGTCTGGAGCGAAAGAAGAGCGGCTTTGACATCCCCTTCTCGCTGATTGTCAGCCACAGCAGCTCCTTCTTGGGGAAATTGGTGTTCGAAATGAACATCACCTCGGAGCTCACTTCGTGGGGAAGTAAAATACGAAGTGCCACAATAAACGTTGCCATCCAGGGTGAGATAGATCTCGTCGTCCATCACCACCACCGCCACGTCGCGATTTGCTGGGAAAACCGAGTTGACCAATCTTATTCAGCCGCTGTCGCTGCGGCATTGCCTGCAGCTCTGAAACCAGTGGACGTATCCGGCGTCCACAACGTGCCACACGATGTCCTTTTTCGAAGCAGCGGGGTGCCATTCTTTGAACGCGCACACTTCTGAACAGAGTCGCTTCACTATTTTTGCCATCACGGTTAAAGTTCGACTGATTGAGCTGTCAAATTTTGTCTGCTGACTCATGGGTTACTATGATTGATGCTGCATGGGTAGTTTCGTCACACGGTTGATGGTTCTCGAAATTCGAATGTTATGTTTCCCACCCCAGTTGGTGATTTGATTTCAATGCAAGTTAGTTTATGTAGTTCACGGCTCCCATGCCTGAAATTTGAGTCCTAAACTTTTGATATCCCCTTCCAATCAACACGCACAGAAATTGATCCCCGCCAGATCAATTTTCCCTTAAAGGGCCACCAGTAGTAGCCACTCGGTTTTGCTATTGCCACTTCTTGCCACGCTCGAGTGAGTGAGCTCGTCTTGAACCGACATCGATTTCCCTACAATGTACGGATCGGAAACAATCTTGAAACACTAGTTGACCGAGAACTTCAAGCGTAAAAAAATAACAGAAACTTGGACAGCAACAAAAACAACAAATAGTAATATTAGCGTCTTATCTCCGGTCCCGTCCCATTCACTGTTCTAATTTTGATTAACTCTCTTTCGAACAAGGATGCAAAAATTCTTCAACTATTTATTACCTTATCAGCTAAGTTGATGTCGAATATTTTCGTTCGGTGCGTTTGCTTTTTTTGCTCGTTTGGGATCAAATTCGGCATCGCTTGAGTGGTTATCTGCCTCGCAGGAACTCCGAAGTCGTCTGAATATGCCAGTGGGGTAATAAAATTTCGGGAAGCACGAGGCGATGACAAAAATCCTGATAGCCGTTTCCTCGAGCGATCAGAACACGGTTCGGCAGTTTCGGTAAGTTCGGCACACGAAAATATTTATTCCAATTCCTCGAATCGCTTCCAGCTCATTGGATTTAATCACGCCAAGCTGGTTGGATTAAGCGTGTTTTCCCGGGAACTGGGCAGGAAGCGGCAAAGTCAGTTAGTTTACCAAGAGCGCGGATTTGGATCGGACATGCTATTTGCGGTGTAGTCGAGTGCCTTGAAGTCTTGTCGAGGAATCGGAAGAGTGTGTGGCGTTTAGAAGAAGTGGGAGAGAAGGTTGATTTTTTCTTTTCGGAAATTTGACACCATTGCACTAGTAGTGCATGAAGTGCTGCGTGCAGTGCTGCTGAGGAGAACACCCCCCCGCTTGGGCTGGTTCTCAGTTTTTGTGCAAAAATAAACTCATAATACACCGAGGTCTAGTCGTTCGTTCGGTCGGTTGTGTTTTGCTGTTTGTGTGGGATATTTATGTAACAGAACAGAATAGCAAAGTTTCGAAACGAGACGTCGTCGTGGAACGTCGTTGGTGTCGTCGGTTGGTAATCGAATTAGGTTCTCCAGTGTGAGACGCAGCAAGCCCTGCGGTGTGCGTTGTTCCGTTGTTGGCAAAACAAACAAAAACATTGGTGGCTGGGAGTTAGTGTTTTCTGGCGCTCGAAACGGTCGGGATCCACATCCAAGTGAGCGTCGCTCGGAAGGGTTTTTTTTTGGCGAGTGAGCTGTTTTTCTTTTAGCGATGAATCGGACTGAATCTGAGGATAGTCCGGTCGAAATGACCGTGGAAACCGTGTCCACCACGGCATCCGATGTGGGTTCCATGTCGGATTCACCGGTCAGGCAACCGGAGAAAAAGAAGAAAAAGCGTGGGTTGTCATTTAAGAAAATCAGGAGCAATGCTCAGAAGTTGATTCCGGGTAGGAAAAAGAACGAAAAAGAGGAAAAACCGGAGGAAGTGGTGCCTCAGTCGGATGAAGTTCCCCCGCCATCACCGCCTCCTACGCCCGTGCTGAAAGAGGTCAAGTCAACTGAGAGTCTTCCAGCGATAAAGGAAGAACCTCCGGTCCTCCAGCCGACCAAATCCATTGATGAGCTCTCCGGGGACAAGAAGGCCAAAAAGGCTCGCAAACCCAGCCGGGCGGCGAGTTTCGTCAAGAAACTAGCCGGTCGTAAAGCGAAAGTTGCCCCGAACCCAACGAACGCATCGTCCCTGGAGGACGAAAACTCCGCCTCAACGACCGAGACTCCACTGAGCATCAAGAGACGAACCCCGGAGGGAGCTAATCTCAGCGTGTCCGAAACCAGTCTGTACGAAGGCGATAAGCCCAGTGACAGTTTCAAAATCGAACAACTCGACAGTGAACCCAAAGTGGTGCGAACCATTTCGCCGAAAAAGACCGAAATGAGAATCACGCTGGTCAACGAACAGGCTGAAAGTGTCGCCAGGTCAGTCGAGGGGAGTTCTAAGGCTTCTTCCGGTGTTCAGTTACCAGTGCCTGCGTCGGCTTCGGGCGTCGCCGCCACTGTCACCGAGTCGCCTTCGTCGGCTTCGTCATCATCGACGAGCGGCGTTGATAAAGAGAACCTCGCCTCAGTCGCAAGTGTTGGTGAATCGAAGACAGTCGCACCGGGTCCCACTGCCGCCTCGATTGATTCTGTTAAACCAATTAGTGTTTCCCGTTCATCAAAAGTACTCACAACCGCCATCGAGGACAACGTCGCCATTTCCTCCAACAAGGAGATAACCATCAGTTCCCTGCTCAGTGGTGAATACATTGCCGAAATTAATAAAATTTCAATCGACAAAATAAGCACCGTCGTCCCGAGCGACCAGTCAGCGCTTACTTCGCGCGAGAAATTCTTCCAATCTGATCCTTCGAAAACAACGATCGCAGCAACCACCGAAAACGGTTCGCTCGCTCCGGGCGAGGAAACACAGGAAAACGTGGTCGAAACGCTTGAGGTGAATGACAACGTGGTGAAAGCACCCGCACCGAAATCACCACCGACCGAATCGACCGCCGAAAAGCTGAAAAACATTTTTATGAAGAAGGACACTCAGAAAAAGACCTCCGCTGCCAATACCACCAGCGTCACCCCCCAGCCCGAACCGACACCGGTCCTGACCACCGTCCGCACCCAGGAAGCAGCCAAGCCATATCAACTCGGAAACAACATAAAGAATCCCAATCTTTCCGGCTTCAAGGAAACCGTCGTCGAGGACAGCAAACCTTCCACCTCATCGGCCGAAGCAGCAGGAGGCGAAGGTGGTGGTGGTGGCGGCGGTGGTGATGCAATAGTGTTCAACATCGGCAGCCAAGTGCGTCCGGATCGTACATCCAGTGCCAAGCAGGCAAAGACAACACTCCTCACGCCCACCATCGGAGTGGTTGCGGCAGCGGACATCGGATCCCCATCCGGAAACTTCAATCAATCCAAATCACTGGAAGAGTACGGCTCTCTGGAGGCACGAGGATCCTCCTCGTTCGACGAAAGTCCACTGAGTGAGAACTCCAGACGTAGGATTGCGTACGTAGCCCAGCCGACGTTGTTCACGCCGGAAGAGGAGGAACTGGTCACCGGAAGGCCCTCGCTTTTGTCCAGTGTTGCCGGCAGATCGCTGGAGTCGGGTGATTTCCTCGAGAATAAAATGTCGCCGCATGGCGATTTGCTGCTGGAGAAGGGCGACAATTTGGTGAGTGTGATTTCGAATGGGAATTTGATTACGATTAATGGGTGGTGTGTTTTGAATTTGGTGATCGTTTTATTGGAAGTGAATGGCTATTCGGTGATAACGGCATGGGATGGGATGGCGGTGTGATGAGATTTGATTTCAATTGTATAGATGTGCGCGAGTTGTTTAAAGTAGCAACTCGGGATGAACAGAAGATAATTTGTTGTCAGTACAGTGGGTTTGAGCACACTAGTTGGCAAATAAATAGACACTGATGCATATTGATGCATATCAAGTAGACGTTACTGTTATTGTTATCTGTTATTGATTTTTGATGCTGCAATTTTAAAAATCATAAAATCCTGTAGAAGATTTTAAAAAATATCTCAGTATTTTCTAAATGTTTGATAAGCGTTTGTGTTGTTTGTGGATTTTATAGAATTTCAGAACTAAAACAGTAAATAATATAAGATCAATTCAAGAATATTTCATGACTCGGAAATGTGCACCATGAGATTATTTTCAATTAATCATATACAATACCGTTAAAATTAGTAGTTTCGTTTTTCACAACCTCTAATTTGGAAATTGATTTCCATCACATGTACACACTTAATTATTTTCAACGAGCTCAGTTAAAAAATTACCGATTTCACAACAACTAAGCTCTCGATGGTCACGTCGCACAGTGGGACGAAATAAAAAAAAAGTGGGAAATGGGTATTTGCGGCGAAACTATTAGGCGTGGCCCATTTATGTCTTGTACAATGTTTCTACATTTTTGGAGTGCTTTATTTTTGTGTTAACAAATTTTATTTAAGGGGTGTACACCCCATCCTCGAAGATAGCACAAAAAATTTATTAAAACCGACGTAAATCCTTTAAATGAAGAGATAATGATAAGTTATCTTCTACAAAAAAGTGTATTTTTGAAGTACCTTAAACTCTGTAAAACATTTACAAAATATGAAAATTCAAATAAAAAAGTTATAATAAAAAAAACTAGTTTTAAGGGGGTATTACATTTTTCATTCTTTTTTCATCTTACAACTCGTCCAGTTAAGAGATAGAGAGTTTTTATTGTCTACAAAGTTTCATGAAATGACCTAATCTACAATGTTTTAATACATGGTTATCGATTTGAACCAAAAATAAAAAAGTTAATTTTTTTATCTAGGTGTATACACCACTTAAATAAAATTTGTTAACACAAAAATAAAGTACTCCAAAAATGTAGAAACATTGTAGAAGACATAAATGGGCCACATCTAATAGCTTCGCCGTAAATACCCATTTCAAACTTTTTTTTATTAGCCACTTCTTACCCTTCTTACATCAATAGAAGGGTATTAAGATCGCTTGAAAAGTCGACTTTTTATCCGAGGCCCACAGGGCCGAGTGTCATATACCATTCGACTCAGCTCGACGAACTGAGCACATGCCTGTATGTATGTATGTGTGTGTGCGTTACAAATAATGTCACATTGGTTTCTCAGCCATTTGTGAACCGATTTCAGTTCTGTTGACGGCAAATGGAAGCTACAACATTCCCATAGCACGCTATTGTTTTTTTTCTCTTTCGGACATTTCGTTACGAAGATACGAACGAAACAGTACTTGAAGGCCTATTATAATAGTAATCAAACAGTTTAGTCTCCGATTACATACTGAGCTATTTGTGTACCGATTTTAGTTGATGCCAAAACAAAGTTATGAAATTTCCAAATAACTGGTCAAAATTTCATTATGATTGGATAATCCTTCATGGAGATATTTATGACCAAAACAATACCTGAGAGAACGAGAGAAACGAATTGTGAGATGAAAATATACTCGTTGCAGTTCAAAACGAAACAGTACCACTCACACCCATCGATGCCGCTTGCATTCTATTGTGTCGAATCTGGGGCACATACAGCGGACTAGCCACACTAAGCGACTCTATAGAATTAAAGCAGGATCGATTGGCTCGAGTGGATTTGAATTGCAACGAGTATATTCGAAAATTACACAAAGTTTCCATTTACTATAACTGCACAATTTTGACGAACATTTACTTATTAAGCATCTTGATTCCGTATTGATAATCAAAATTGATGCTTACGATTGTCTAAGAATTCATTCTGTGGACTAGATATACGAAATTTCTAATATTTGTGTAATTTATTCTTTTATATAGTATGTCGTTAAACACTTGTAATGTCAATATTTTAATCACTTCGATGAACAATATGTTCAGGATTGACAAAAAGTTCATTTTATAAAATAAATGTTTGAATATTCCTGGATTTTATTGGAATTTCTGATGAAAATATGTATCCAGTACCATACTGGCCGCATTTGAGTTCGTAATTCTGGTGAAGTGTAAGAAGGGTTCAGTCTCACCATCGGTGGATTAATGCGGGTTTTTTTAATTTCATCCCACTGTGCGTCCGTAATCAATTTCAACTACCGATTCCTCGGTACTGCATAACCTTAAACGATATGTTAAAACTTAACGAACTCTTCAAAAATAACTGAAAAATTCATAAAAAATTGCAGAACAGATCGTCACACCAATATATACCAATATATATTACAGAGAATCTAAGTATTATTTCAACAGTTTCTTTGTAATTTACTACCGGCAAATCCGCAAAATTAGCGCGAAATATCTGTAAAATCAAAAAACGAACGACTAGGTATTTCATGCACCCATTTGCAGTGGTAATAAAAAATTAAAAAATTATTTTTAATTTCAAACCATATTAAAACCTTTTTCTTAAGCCTAGCCGTTCTCAAGTTATTGCGAATTGTAATAGCCGAAATTTATCTTTTTGAAATTTTTTGGTCTTTTTTGTTTGTTTGTCGTGATGTCCACAGCAAAATGTATTTTTCATAATAGATTATTAAAAACAGGCAAATTTTTCTCAGACACGGTGGCAATCAGACTTATCCGTTACTGTTTGAACGCGATGGAAAAGAATCAAGTGGATGCTTTTGGATAATATGTGTGTGTTTTGGATAGTTTTGTTAAGGGGGAGAAGAAGTAGTATTTCAAAAGCTTGAAAAGCTCTGAAAGTTAAACTTAATTGATAAAGTGAAGAACTTGAAATACTGCTGCACAAGTTTTTATTAATAAGTCAAATTCTTATTCTTTTTCAAGTTCAGTTAATATAGAATACAGGAGAAATATAAAAAGTCAATTTTTACGTGACGTAATTAATGGACGTTCCCTTATTATTTTTTGAAAATAAATATAAAAATTCATAATTTGCACAAGCCTTTATAGAAAATTAGTGCAGGAAATTTTAGTATTTTTTTATGAAAAATGTTATCTTGGGTAGAAATTTTCATATGGACAAAATTTCATTGCAACCGGAAGCTTTCGTGGCAAAATCAATATCTAGGATTTTTTTTTCAAAAGGGCGAATCTAACAATGAGAGACTCTCGCCTCTCTCGCTCTCTTTCGTTTATTACAGCGTTATTATAAATCTATTGAGGGATTCTTTAGTACAGATAGAAACACAACAGTGCTGGCTACCATACTCTACAAATAGTTGAATGAAAAACGTAACGCTGAATGGAATATGAATGAAAGAGAAAGTAATCAAAGAGAGTCTCTCAATTGCAGATTGGCCATAATGAAAAAAAAAAACCCTAGATATATTTTTTAGCGTTTCTGGCTGGAAATGCTCAATAGAATGTTGAAATGAAATTGTTATTGAAAACAAATTTTCTTGCGTATTGTTTTTTGTAAAAATAAAAATAAACGGTGGTGCCGATGGTGTAATGGTAAGAGTTGCAAGTGTTCGCGTTTCAGTTCCGAGTGTTTTTGAGATTGTCGTGTTCAATATCGTGTATTCGTGTATTCATGTGCAGGAAGTGATCGCATGTGGTGGTAGTTTTCTCCGTCATCAAAGCTCCCTGGCACATATCGTTCCCACAGTACGCAGCCACCATCTCACCGAAGTTTACACAACCCACCACCAGAGGGACGGAAAACAACTCTTTTTGGGCGGCCATGAGGGGTGGCGATAGAAAAGGCCATTACGAACGGCGCGATAGCAGGCACAGTGAATGCGACTGGCTTGGGTCACTGGCCGTATGCTGAGGGCGGTGACCCCATGACCCAGTAGACTCGCATATCCAGCTCGATAGGTTTTTAATCATTAGTAAACCATCAAGTTGAACGGTCGATAATCTTCGAACTTTTGGAGAACACAAAATCCTTTAATAGTGCACATCAGTAGAAGCACTTAAATAGTGAACAGCAGGACCCGGCTGTATTTTTGTACAAAGTCCCTGGAATCCCCGGTAGACGTACCGGAAGCCTGCACCGTTCCTAGGGCATCACACTATTCATCGTTCCGAGTCCGTCAACATACTCGGTGGCCCAGGACGGTAGTAAGGAGAAGAAATCGCCATCCCTACCCCATCAGCATCCGGAAGAGCGAACGCGCGTCGTCGAAACTGGAAACCCGAAGCATTAGGAAAACCAGCCGTCGAGAGGAGTAGTCAACGTGGATACGTGGTGCTGAAACTGCAAGGGGCCCCGAAGAACAGAAGGTCAGATAGACAGTAAGAAAGTGGGAGATAAATAGAAATTGTGAATGTGAAGTGCTCGAGGAGTTTTTATACTTATCAGTGCGATTATTCCCTGCTTCGTGAAACATTGTCCGGTGAGCGTGCCGACCCTGAGGCCATTGTAGTCGGGGAGTTTCACAGGCGCTCCCGATTGAGGTGGCTAATACTTACAGAATGGTAGTCTCTCACTCCAGTTGGTCTGGTATTAATTCCAGTCGGCGTTGTTGGGGTTTTCTGAGACGAAAAGTAAGCCGTTGGTCCCGGCCCATCTGTTGATGGGTTTGATATGTAAAGTTCAGGTCGTCTACCTGTCTTGACGAACGATGATTTCTCCCAAATTAACGTTAACTAGGATATTTGAAAAATGTATAGACACGTGTAGTCATGGTCATCTCTGATTTGAATGAAAATTTACACATTTTTCTTTTCAGTATGGAAAAAGATATTTTTTTTTTTCAAATGAAATTTGTTATTTCCGTCAATATTTTAGGTGATTTAAGGGGAAACGGTATGTTTCTGTTCGGCAAAGACTGAGCTGTTATGCACTGAAAATTAATTTAGTCTATATTAGGAAATCGAAGTTAGAACTAACGAACCTATTCGTTGTATTCTGCAACAAAATTAATTTGTATTTTTATGAAACTTCCTTCGTAATTAATGCCATACGTGCAACCGTCAAAAGCACGAAGCATTTGTTGACACAGAAAGAACTTACCGGCATTGTACGAAAACAATACAAAGATCTACGAATATTTTGTTACAAATTAACAAAAAACGTCTCTCTGGTGGATGCATGAATGACTGACACATCTATATAATCTAATCTCACACTAACGCAGCCAATTCTCGAAAGCATCCTAGAAAATGATGGTTTCTTGAATACATAATTTTTCTTGTCATTGGCCAGGCCAACTGCGTAGTATTTGCCGAAGAGAGGATTCCAAGAAATAGAGCGATTCTAGAAAGATCTAAAATCGCTCTACTACTCTGAATCAAGGGAAGGAAGCGTGGACCTCCCGTACCAAACGCTTCCATGTAGATTTGAACAGTATGATAATTTGTACTTTATCGGTGGGAGCATAGAAACTAGAAAGATTAGTTTATGCTACTTTTGCCTGTGGGTGAACTTTTGGCATTTGAACCAAAAGCCTGGCAATAATTGCCAAGGTTATAGCGCCTTATCTGCTCTTTGAAATTTTCTGAAGTGATGTAATGAAAGTTGATAACCGGGGAGCCTAGTAGCCTAGCAAAGAAAATTTAATTTCACATGGTATATTCACTCCTCAAATTGAACTTATCAAGATTTAATCTAAAGGTTGCTTTGAGTTTACCACCATAAATGACTGACGACACTATTTCAAGCATAAGAAATTGACAAAACCACATAACCCAGCGCAGGTTAAATTATTGAAAATCTTAAATAACACCATCAAACTGGCCGGGAAACCAAAAACATCTTTTATGTTCAAATTGAGCACTAAACATACTTCCCGTGAACTTTCAAGTTGAGATTGAGTACTTCATTATGAAAAACTTAAAAGTTCAAAGAAAGCCTTAATGTACTTTTCAAAGGCTACATAATGTAAGTACATAATGTACTTTTCAAAGGCTTCAAAGTTTCTTAGCTAACACTTGTTAATTAAATCAACATTTCTGGTATATAAACATATGATATTTCAATGGCAGCAGTGGAAGCTTCCCTAAAAAAAATTCGATTGCACTTTCCGCTATCCTCTAAGTACTTTCCGTCATCTTTCTGGTTCAGTAGTAATTGAGATTGAGTACTAAATATACTTTCTGTGAACTTCCATGTTCAGATTGATAACTGAGTGTATTTTCAGTCCTCTGTCAAGTTCAAATAGAGTACTATGTATAATATCCGTGCACGTTGCAGATTGAGAACCTAATTTACTTATCATAGACGCAAACGTACAAAAATAGCCTTATTTTTCGTTTAGGCTCTAGAAAATCTTCTTCAGAAGCTGGCTCTTTGATTACCGCAGATTTACTCTTGTAAGTAAGTGCCTTCAAACAGGTTTGAAAGACGATTACGGACACATTTTGTTCCATCCAAAACTAGCTGACTGTAGTTTATGTCAGAATTTTTCATTTCAGCACTTTTCCATTGCTTTTTTGACAACTCTTTGGTTCCGACTTTAGCAAGATAATTTCTGGCCGAAGAGACACGCATCAAAGCGAAATTAGCAGTGCTCATAAACCGCTCGGCTAGATTTATTAAAGAAGACTTGGGATGGGTGCGGACAGCACACCATACAAGAAATCAGTGATTTTTCGTGGAAGTGCAGATGATTTCTCGGTTTCCTTCAAAGCGAGTATCACGTCAACATATCCCTACCAATTCCCCACTTGACCTGCATTCGGACATGGCCGGCGCCGGTATTGCCTTAGTTTGGAATCACCAGTTTTTACACATTGAGGATGTGTGCTAGCCCTAGTCATCATCTGTTGGATCTCGCTGATCAGCTGATCTAGCAATAACGAAACAGTAACCTCGGGCGGTCAATCATACTCACGTATAGCTGCAGAAATCCGCATAATTATTTTCGGGTTTAAGACTCATTCTAAATGCTCTGCCTATCGCATTATCAAGATCAACCTTCCAGCTCAGCTTTGCATCTAGAATCCTAGGTATTTAAGAACCTAGGTATTTAAGGACATACGGGATCAAGTCCCTATCAGTTCGATGTTTTCTGAGCACAAACCACAGATACTACTAGGACTTCCGGGATGAAATTTTCAAGCACCGTTTGCTCTACTGGAGCATCCATTGGTTAGCAATTTCAGCCTTGTGTGTTTTATTTTGTTTGTGAATATGTGAAATATACAGTTATTCAACCCTTTATCTGCACTTCAGATGCTACAAGCATTATATTAGCATTATATCAGCATCTTGAATGCTCTGTTGTAAAGTTGGGTTTCCAATGCTATTTAAATGCTTGAAGCCTGAAGGATGCAAAATAGCATTAATGAAGCATCATTATAACATTGCAGTAAAGCAGCTGTATATTGGGCCAAAATCGGAATTTATGTTGCATTTATGGTGACTTTATTGCTTGTAAGGGCTGCCGTTAAGGCTCTTATTGGTAAGCTCGGTGGTCACTACATTAAATAAGTTTCCCTCCAAGCATAAACGCTTTATTCTGATAATCGACGGCTTGGTTCTACCGCTGTTTATGTGAACTTGCTTTTGGAAGGGGATTCTCTTGTCTGTAAGTATCTTTACTTACGGGTCCACCCACAGTTCTGATCCTTCATACAGGAGTTTGAAGATTGCGAACAGCAATGCGATCTTAATCAAATCGTTTTTCAGACTATTCCAGTGCTATAGGGTGTCCCAGAAAGTCTAAGCACGATTTTAATGCGCTACTGTTGCTTCCAGCTGACGTTTAAACAGCTGATCATTACTGTGTATCGCTGTTTACATTTCAATCTATAACTCTGCGAGTCTCAAGTGTCGCACTTTCCCAACGTTTCACTGAGTCAGTTGGCGAAACCGAAAGAGCAGATACGGAAGTATGGTGAGAAGTCTTCCTTTCAAGACGAGAAAAAAAATCTAGACATTAACCGGGCCCTGTGGGCCAAAACCTGGACTGGAAAATCACGCAAGCTTTCGCCCGAAAAGCCGTACTTCCGTTCGAGATGTGGCCAAAAAGCTGGGAACTTCGTAGAGTAAAGCTTGTCCACGTTAAATTTCGGACACCAAAGTAATTGCAACAAACGAAATTTACTCATAATTCAACAAAACCGATTGTTTATTTCACAATAATAGAGTTATATCTACATAAGAAAAAGTTCATTAAGATGTTAATCCTTGTTTCTTTAAAATTTTAGAACTTTCTGTGGTACACCAGCCATCAGATTCTGTACGGTATCCTCAAAAAGGTCCGCCGTGAATTCTCCATCTTCTCTTGATATCATCGGTACCCTTTTTTTTCTTTTTAGTTTCGGAGAGTTCCCACGTAGCAAGAGCCCAGTACTTCTCTATTGGGCGAAGTTCTGGGCAGTTTGGTGGATTGGCTGTTTTTGGCACAGATTTGACCTCTTTTACCTTATACCATTGTAACAAAAATGTTTCGTTTTGACAACATAATTCACCGATATCAAGGCATGCTATGGTGGCAAAATTTTCCATTGGTTGATTTTCGTTTTGTTCTTCGCATCTTCTCGGGATTACTCAATTACTGCGCATTTTCCACCAAAACATGATTTCCCAGCTTACTTATTTATTATTGTTTTCCATTTTTCAGTCAAACATGTCCTCGGGACCGACGGAAAAGCGCGAGCACCTGTACAAAATCCTGGTGATAGGCGAGTTGGGCACCGGCAAGACGTCATTCATCAAGCGCTATGTGCACCAGTTCTTCAGCCAGAACTACCGGGCCACCATCGGGGTCGACTTTGCCCTCAAAGTGCTGAACTGGGACCAGAACACAATCATCCGGTTACAGCTGTGGGATATTGCTGGTAAGGACTGGGATACATTATTGGCAAACGTTCGAATGTTCGAATGATTTTTTGTTTTGTGCAGGTCAAGAACGATTCGGCAACATGACCCGCGTCTACTATAAGGAAGCAGTCGGAGCCTTCATCGTGTTCGACGTGACGCGAAGTGCGACCTTCGATGCGGTCATCAAGTGGAAGCAGGATCTCGACTCGAAAGTACAGCTGCCGGACGGAAAGCCGATTCCGTGTATATTGTTGGCGAATAAGGTGCCCATTTCTTGGTAATACTGCTAAAGAATGTTAGTTAATACGAGTGTGTTTATTTTCAGAGCGATCAACAGAAGCAAGGTATTGTCACGACGCCGGCCAAGCTGGATGAGTACGTGAAGGAGCACGGCTTCGCCGGATGGTTCGAAACGTCCGCCAAGGAAAATGTCAACATTGAAGAGGCTGCCAAATCTTTAGTCAATAAGGTAAATATGACAATGTGAGTTTTGAGAGTGATCCTAAACGATTGGTACTTGTAGATCCTGACGAATGACAAGCAGATAAATGCGGGAGAAATCTTGGATTCGGAGCGTTTCGCCCTGGCTACCGGAAGTAAGGATCCGAACCAGAAGAAATCCTGTGCCTGCTGACCGTATGCCGCCCCCATATGTCTCAGTGTCTTCTTTACTCGATACTTTTTTTTTATGTTATGGATTATTTTATACGTCTAATATATACAAAGAGAACATCAAACAGCTATGGTAAGGTGGAACCTGTTAGCATCGTGTGGAAGAGTGAGCAATTTCACTACCCAAAAGAAAAGAAGAGAGGATACAAATTTTAAAGTATATCGTCGCGATAGGGAAAGAAATATTATACCAAATAATAATACCTAGAAGAGAAGACCTTCGAAATCACAAAACAAGAAGGTAACCATCAGAGATCATGCATGCCGATACAAATTGAGTCCGATTTACTTAACCGTCTGGAGCAAAAGCTTTTTATACATTTGCGAAAAATTGTTAACATAAGAAAAATGCCTGCAAAATAAAATAGAGGAAACCTGTTGGATATATTGTACGACTTAGGGACGTGTTTTCATTTATAGTAACTTCCATAGGAATCAAAAATTGTTTTTACCCCAAAATATGCTAAATTCTTTCAATATTTTCGTTGATACACTGTTTGGATTCTTGCTGACGCATATGCTTGATAGGTTGGGATCATTGAATTAAATATTTTTTCATAAAGAGGAACAGTAACAGGTCTATCCTTGAGGCTATTCATAAACCACGTAGACTTTATCTGGGGGAGGGGTTAGACCAAAGTCTATGCTCCATACAAAATTTAAAAAAAAATGTATGGAGAAAAGTCTACAAGGGGGAAGGGGAAGGGGGGGTCTGAGATTTTCAAAAATGAGTCTACGTGGTTTATGAACTATTGCTGCTTGTGAGGTAAGACGACTCGTTGTCATCAGAGACTTTCATTCAAATTGAATATAATTTACGTGTATTTATGACAATACTTCCCTCTCACTCTTTAACGTTATGTTTATTCACTTTGTTTTTTCGGTGTCCCACAGTTGGCAGTACAATTGGTATTTCTGGTTTCACTCGTGTCACTTAAAACAATATGTTTACAACTTTGGTTGTCACTAACGTTTGCATAAAAAAAATGGACAAAAATTGCCGATTTTTCATCGGTTTACCTTCACCCGCACTGACAAAACTACCCATGCAACATCAATCATAGTAACCCATGAGTCAGCAGACAAAATTTGACATCTCTATCAATCGAACTCTAACCATGATGGCAAAAACAGTGAAGCAACTCCGTTCAGAAGTGTGCACAACAATCAGAGCATCGAAAGAAAGCCCGGTTCCAGACGGCCGACGACCCTGAGCGACAAGAAGCTGCAAAGGATGCTAAAGAGGAAGACCGAGCGAAAAGTGGCTACATCGCTGCCTGCGCTTTTCCGGAGGTCGGTTCAGCCGGCCAAACAGGAAAAAGTACCTGGCGATCATGAACATTCATGTCAGGAAGCAGAAATCGCGTCCACTGGTTTCGGAGCTGCAGGCAATGACGCAGCGGCAGCGGCTGAATAAGGTGGTCAACTAGATTTTCCCGGCGAATCGCGACATGGCGTTGGTGATGGACGACGAGACATATCTCACCCTGGATGGCAATGACAGGCAGGGCACTTTGTATTTTACTTCCCTAACGAAGGAAGTGTGCTCCGAAGAGAAGTTCATTTCACGCACCAAGTTCCCCAAGAAGGTGCTGCTGTGGCTGACAATCAGCGAGAATAAGATGCCAAAGGCCCCTCTTCTTTCGCTCCAGACTGGCCGTGAATGGGGAAATTTATAGTACGAAATGCCTGCCGGTGGTTGCGTCGTTCATCAAAAAATACCATAAAGGCAAAGACGCGGTGCTCTGGTCGGATCTGGCGTCGGCCCACAACGCGAAGCGATCGTTGGAAAAGATGGCTGAATATCGATGTGGTACCCGCCCAACGTCCCGCAGCTGCGTCCCATCGGGAATTTCTGGGCCAACCTGAAGCGTAAGCAACGAAGTCTAACCCAACCGGTCGAATGTTATTCACAACCCCATTGATTTTTTCCATAATACACATAACGACAAGTCTTGCAAACCACCGATGGGCAATGTGACTTGTTTTTGTTTTTATATAGACTGTTCCGATAATTATAATTACACTAATGATTAACCGTTAATTCACAATGCGTGCAGTATTCAACCAACTTTTGGCTGCGTCCTGTTGTTTACATCCAAACTAAGCTGATGTTGTCATTTTTGTCAATTTTTCACACCGAAGTTTGAAAATGCGTGGTATTTCTTCCGAGCAAAGAAAACGGGTTGTGCACAACCGATGCACCGTTAGTGTTTCGTTCAGAAAATTGACTAAGGAAGAAGATTAAGCGTCAGAGCAGTTCAAACCGCATTACGGAAGTATCAAAACAATGATCTTTCGTAGATGTCTGTTCTCTGTGGCTGTACGATAAACTGCTGACCAAAACATCGGACTGTGTTATCATGGGCAATGAAACCTACATGAAACTCGATGATAAAATTCTGCTGGAATCACAAATTCGGCAAAAAGGTAATGGTATTGAAGGCCAAATGCGGATGTGGAAAAATATCTCGTCCATTGTTCGAGCACGAAATTTGCCGGTCACCGAAGGGCTTTCTTTGCTGCTGTTAGGCAGCTACCAAAAAAGTGCACTTGGAACGATGCAGTGAAATGACCGATGCACTGGAACAGCTTTCGTCCTACTCTTCAATGCTCCACCGCTGGCTAACACTAAGTCCCTTCGTAAAAGGGCCCCTGGGGTAATGATAGCACTGGCGAAAACTAGCGTAAACTGACGTGAACTTGTGATGTTTTCACCGAAAATATCTCACTATGGAAGCTAAGTTTGACCACAAGACCGTGGTAATTTGACCGAGAAAAAATTGCGCGCACGTCCGTTTTGTTTGGTTTGCTATTGTGAACTGATTTGTTGTTGTAATATGTACATGGGAATGATTCAGGGTACGAGAACGATGGTGTGATCGTTGCACGATCGGAGATCTCGATCGCTGTTCATCGATTCGGTGATGCTGGAATAGGGTGTTGTGTGGCGGCTACGGTTGTTGATCACGTTGTATCTCCAACATCCATTCATTACGACAGACTCAATTAATGGTCAAATCTACTTGAAGGAGTGTCTGCAAAAAAAAAAGGTTGCTACCTTTGATCAAACAGCATAACAAGCCTGCAATCTTTTGGCCTGATAACTATAAACATGGACTAGAGTGGTTCAAAAAGAACAATGACGTATTTGTACCAAAAGAAACGAATCCACCAAACTGCCCAGAAATTCGCCCAATCGAAACTTTCTGGGCTGTGACGAAGACGAGCCCAGCGGATATCCCTAGCAAAGGAATATTTTTTTCAGTTATTAGCATGAGAATTTGTTTTCAAATTGATAACATAATAAGAAACTATTTCAATAAAAATGCTTACAGTTCAGGATTTGTTATCAAGTTGTTCGCAGTGATAACAAAATAAGTTATTATCATGATATTGAACGAGAATTTTTTTGTTATTAATTATGTTATTTTGGCTGTTTATTCAGCCTAAATGATTACATTTTCAGTGATCAAAAATTTATAATTTGGTATTAGAACATGTTATCAATTTGGTATAATCCTTTGCTCGGGAAGTGTTGAAAAATTTAAGAAAGATTGTCCAAAAGTGGTAAAAATTGTAGTGTTAAAGGAAAAGTTAGAGAACTTACCTACCCTACGAAAAATCATTGAAATGTAGATGGAAAGAAAACATTGTTATTTACTATGTTTGAGAATAAAATAATCAAATATCCCAGTATGGTCTTATTAATTAAAGAGAATAGGTGTATTTATATTTTTTGGAACAGTCTATATTGTAAATGTTCTTTTATCACCATGTTTGTTTGTAATTTAATTTTCGCTATTTTTCATCTAAAGTAATATTGTTCAAAGACTCTCAAATACTTTTCCTTCTTTCAGCGTTTCAAGCTTATTGCTTTTCCATTTAGCTTATTGCTTGCCCTTAACATAGTGTTTTAAAAGCACTTCCACAGTTATTAATTGAGAGCTTTCGATGCCAGGTACCATTTTTGCATTATTATGAATGTGTGGCAAGAACAATCATACTAGACCAGACTGGGAATCGAATCAAGTCACCTCCAGCATGGTATTGCTTTGTAGTTACGCCTTTACTGACTGAGCTAAGGGAGGACCCGTAATTTTCCAACAACAACCAATTAATATATAAATTGATAAATAAAGAAACGGGTCAGATACGTTAAATTTCAATTAGGTACACATTTGATTATGTTTCCTGATACACTACCCAGATAACCAATAAACATTAGCATATACAGTAAGTCAACCCAAAATCTACATTTCAGATGCTGCAAGCTTTATATTAGCATTATATCAGCAGCTTGAATGCTATCTGTTGTAAAGTTGGATTTCCAATGCTATTTAAAAGCTTGAAGACTGTAACAAGCATTTTGAAGAGTCTATATAGCATTAATAAGGCATTATCATAACATTGCAGTTAAGCAGTCGTATATTGGGCCAAAAGGGGCATTTGTGTTGCATTCAAGGCGATTTAATTGCTTGATAGGCTGCCGTAAAGACGCTTTGGAACTGCTTATTGGTTACCTGGGTAGGCAGTTATTTTCAAACTAATCTTTACAAACATAAAAATTGCAAGTGTAACATATTACGCAAATGTTTGACTAATACTTAAAATTGAAAACACAATGGAAAATTATACTTAAGCGCGATTATATAACTATCAATTTAACATTAAAACTCATGCTTGAGTTGGCTTAATATAAACAGTTCGATCTTAGTTGAAGCTCAAGAAACTTTCTAAAATTTAGAAACCGAAATCCAAACCCTAACAAGATTAAATTCGAGAACTCTAAAAATTCCAAGAACTTCACTTTTTACAGCACATAGATTCCATGACCTTGCTTATACATCAGCAGCCTCTCAGGTTCAGAATCTCGCAAGGATTGATGATCCTCAAGGTATCATTTCGAAAATATTCGAAGCTCCTCAAATTTCTCTACCACTAGGGCTGCTTCACCAGCTTTCCGGTCCTAAAATAACTGACCTTGCCTGAGCTCACCATGACCTTACCATGAGTACGTCTGCCCGTATGTTCGCCCTTCATCTTGATTCCCACCGTGGGCCGACCCAAGGTAGCGGTCACCGTAATTAGAGGGCCCTTGCCAACCATGGGCCCAGCGGCCCTGAAAGCCAACCACCGCCGTACCAAAAAATACCTTCCAAGGCAGGTAGCAGCAACGAAAATGGGCAGTGCTGTAACCCCAAAATGGTCAATGTAATACTCAGTTATGTTTCTGCAATTAACATCTCCGGGCAATTATCGCAGGGATCGAAATACGCAAAATACGATCGGCCTCCTCCCTCCCCACTTGGCCAGTTGGAGGAATCTACGTAAAACTGCAGTCACTGAACGGGCGATCTGAAAACCCCGGGGCAGAAGCGTTTCGTAATTTCCAGCCAATAAACTCGCGCTGGCATATTTTACAGCTTCAATCTAAAAGCTCCAGTTCGTTAATTACCCCAAGTACAGTGCACTTCCGGTTCCGTCCGGCGGATAAGCAGCCGTTTTGGCCCGCAGGTATAAGAGTTTTAACGAGCAATTATAACATACTTAGAGCTTACGGTAGTCGAGCCCGCCGTGCCGCAGCACAGTCCGGGAGCAGCCTCCGGGATGCCAAAGAAGGAAAAAAAAGATCCCCCCTTCAGTGTGCAGCCTGATCCCGAAGAAGAAAAAAAAAACACTAGTTAATTTCCCCTCGTTTGAGCTCGCTGGTCGATATTTGCTTCCATTCATTCATTCATTCATCGATCGATTCAGTTTTCCCCCGTCTCCATTGATTGACGTGGATCGAACAACGCAAGGGTATTTATAAATTTTGACTAATTCCCGTTTTCCGCGGAGAACATAAATCGGCCGCGAATCGAGGCGCTCCAGACGCGTATGGATGATGCTGGAAGTGATGCTAAACCACGTTGCATATGTTGTCTGTTTTAGAGCGGTTCCTATCTCTCTCTCTCTCTCTGAACACGATTTGAATCTCGGAGTGGCCTTTTCAGTTTCAAATAAGAGCAGCACCGTTTAAGCTATAATTAAGTCATCGAGTAGCTACAGAGAGAAAGACGCCTAAAGGAGCGATGCTAGCCGTAAATTGCAGGGTTTTATTATAATTTCTGCCAGAATATTTAATAATTATAATCGTAAGTGTGTGTATAATTGTATTATAGCTATTTGGCCAATAAATGTGGCTGAAATGTACGATGAATGGGTCGCTGACGGATCGAGCGGTGGAACGTTAGACCGTACCGTTTTGGCGTTAGCATATGCCGGTTTTCTGAATCTATCGCAGCATGGTTCCCCGTTTTTGGGGTTTGGTTCGAGTTGAGCTCTAAAACCACGACGGTTCAATGATGGGTGGGCCAAACTTTAGCCCGAATGTGTTGATCGATTATCTTCGATCAGCGTTGTTCCCAGGACGACTGTGGAGAGCCGGTAGGCAAATATGAACGGTTGGAGATTGAGAAACAACCGAACCGAAAAGCTGTTTTTAGATGCATGATGATAAGATCTGTTTGACTAAGCTTATTCAATCTTCATAATAGCACAGTGCGAAACGTAGTTGGATACGTGGTCTGCGGTGTAAATACAGTTTTCACGCTTGGCGATACACTTGGACTTGGGCATATTGCCAATTCAGAGATCAAAGTTTCACTCGATGTCGGATATGACAGATGAGATCTTGACAGAAGCCAAATGGCAATTTATTGTTGTTGGAATTTCAAAACATTGCGCCCAAACTATTCACTGAAAATCAATCTAGAAGGTCAGCTGAATGTTTCAAAGTAATAATAAAGTAAGGTAAAACAAGCCGGTACAACCTACAATCAATACGAAACTAACGATTTACATTTTACTTATTGTAGAGGTACTAATAAGGTACTATCTCGACACTTATGAGATATTTTACGGAAGGTCCGTTTAATCCCAGCTACATCAGATACGGGTGACAAGACTTTTGTATCCGTTCAGCATTTGCATCTGTCGTATCGAGGTTACTTAACATCGCTCGAATAAAAATAACCATACAATTACAATAAAATAATATAAAGTAACATTTTAATCTATTGCCGTCCATAAATCTTATTGTTCATGTATCAGGTAAATGAAAAAGGAATATTGTCATTACAAAAGATCTACTATTCACCCTATACATATGCTAGAATTTTCAACTAATGTGAAACAATAAAATCAATAGTAATTGACTCAAATTTGTTCGGAGAAAAACGATTTTTTGGTTAAGATTAGTTAAGATACATAACAACCCCCTGATTCTATTGTAGATGTCGCAATTTACATTAGATTCTATTGTAGAAACAATAACTTTTATTGTCATCTTATCGTCATGAACAATATAGTCAATTTTACATACGATTGATTCTATCGTATGGTTACAATCCATTTAATTGTAAATCTATGAGAATTTTTTTTACGGGCGATCAAACGCCATTCTCAAATTACTCAAACAAGGGGACAGCTCAAATCAAAAGTTAACCTTTAATGATAAAAATGTAAAAATGTGAAACATATGTAAGTACTATGAAGCAAACTATGGGACGTTTCTCAATTGGCCTGACAGATAAAAAAAATTAAGAGTCCGTTAACACTCATTTGAATCTCACTTCTCCTCTTTTTTTTTTTTTTTTAACAAAGTCAGATACGTGTGTTTGGAAAAGTACTCGAGAATTAATGGTCGAGGAGTTTACCATAATTCTACACGCAAAAAAAACCGTACAAGAAACTACCATATCGAGGGTTAAATTAAGCGCAAACACCAACAATTTTAGCTGATTATAAATGCGTTCGATTTTACCATGCCTGCGATTAGTAGGCGTAACAAGGTGCGGTTGTTACAAGAGGTGGATCGCTCAGCACACTTGTCTACTGTGCATTTTTTTTGAGTGTGTATACAAGCGTTGCAATGTTCCCACAATGTGCAGAAGAAATGACGTCTAAATAAGGTCTGGCCCAGTAGCCACAACAATATTAGTGAAATGAGCAAAATTCACTCATGACACTAATACCACTGCACTCCTTGCGCACGCTACACAAAAGCTCGAAAAGTGCCACGTCATACTATTTGTTTTGATTCGTTCGCTATTGTATGCAGTATAAAACTTAATTTTCCAACCGATTCTAGTCTACCGATGATGGCAAATTGGCTCTATATCGCTACTCTATTGTCAAGTATCAGCGTTTGAAAGTTTGTGTGGCAAAAATTCAATTACCTCAGTTAACCCTTATGTGATCGACAGGGTACCTTTTCATGTTTTACATTACGAAATTTCATAGTTTATTTTAAACTAGGAAACTGAAATTAAGTGACATCCTAATTATAGTTGAAAGGCAACTTTTTACCTAAAAACATTTCGTATAGTAGCAAGGGGGGTCGAAGGGGGAGACTTTGATTTTTTTTACCCCTTAGGTGATCGACAGGGTATCATAACTCTGGCTTTCATTGACCGATTATTATTCTTTTGGCACCGTTAGATTCCAAAACTCATTTTCTTTATGGACATTATAGGAAATGACCATTTGAAATCATCTGGTTCCCGTAAATCCGGGATACCGGGGCTGTGTTCCTGTACGGAGACACAATATCGGAACATCTATTGAATTTGCAAGAATGGATGTCAGAATGTTAGGAATTACTCCTAGAAACTATTTCTATCCTATTGTGGGACATATGCAAACTTGTTCCTGGAACGGCCATTCTGTAACAGGTTCCCGTGGGGACTCGAGTGGCCATGAGCATTTTCAGTAGAAACCCCTGGCAATATGGGTATCAAAATTCATGAAATTTCGCCAGAAGGCTATTTTTCAACGTTTAATGGCCATATGATGATTTGTTCTCGGTCCGGTCAATCCAGAACAGGTTCCCGTGGGGCCTCGAGTGGCCATGAACATTTTTAGTAGAAACCCCTGGCAATATGGGTATCAAAATTCATGAAATTTCGCTAGTAGGATATTTCTTAACGTTTAGTGGCCATATGATGATTTGTTTTCGGTCCGGTCAATCTGGAACAGGTTCCCGTAGGGCTTCGAGTGGCCATGAACATTTTTAGTAAAAACCCTGTCAATATGGGAATCAAAATTCATGAAATTTCTCCAGTAGGATATTTCTCAACGTTTTTATGGCTATCTGATGATTTGTCCTAAGCTTTGTCAATCCGGAACAGGTTTTTGTCAGGTCTCGAGTGGTTATGAACATTTTAAGAAGGAAACCTTGAAAATGTGGATATCAAAATTCCAACGTTTCTCAACGTGTTGCGGCCAGGTTTGTTCATGGCCACTCGAGGCCTCACGGGAATTTGTTTCCAAATGAATGTTCCGAGGACAAATCATCAGATGCCAATAAATGTTGAGAAATAGCTTTCCGGTAGAATTTCATGAATTTTGAAGCCCATATTGTCAAGGTTTCCTTCTAAACATGAACATGGCCATTTGAAGCCCAACGGAAACCTGTTCCGGTTATACATATCCGAGGACAAATCTTCAGATTGCCACTAAACGTTGAGGAATACACTTGATATTGTTCTTTCCTTGTATTCTCCCATACGCGGGGTAGCGATCTATGATGATGTTGTTTTTGAGAAGGAAATAATTTCTCATCACCATGAGGCCTAGGAGTAGACAGCATTTTTTTTTTTTGCTGGAACAAAGTTTTGAAGAGAAAGTATTGATAGTTCCGTTAGCTCACGGCAGGCTGTAAAAATTGAATAGAAGTAGTTTGAAATTGAGCGGAGGCATTGTGAGTAGTATTCCGAAACAGGAAACACAGACTTTTGCCTGTGTTTCCTGTTTCGGAATACTGCCTACAGTGCCCTCCGCTCAATTTCAAACTACTTCTATTCAATTTTACAGCCTGTGAGCTAACGGAACTTATCAATACTTTCTCTTCACAACTTTGTTCTAGCAAAAAAAAAAAAAATGCTGTCTACTCCTAGGCCTCATGGTTGAGGAATAGCCTACTGAAGAAATTTCATGAATTTTGATACTCATATTGACAGGGGTTTCTACTGAAAATGTTCATGGCCACTCGAGGCCCCACGGAAACCTGTTTTGGATTGACCGGTCCAAGGACAAATCATCAGATAGCTACAAAATGTTGAGAAATATCCTACTGGAGAAATTTCATGAATTTTGATACTCATATTGCCAGGGGTTTTTACTGAAAATGTTCATGGCCAATCGAGACCCCACGGGAACCTGTTCCGGATTGACCGGTCCAAGGACAAATCATCAGATAGCTACAAAATGTTGAAAAATATCCTACTGGAGAAATTTCATGAATTTTGATACCCAAATTGCCAGGGTTTTCTACTGAAAATGTTCATGGCCACTCCAGGCCCCACGGGAACCTGTTATTGAATGGCCGTTGCAGGAACAAGTCGGCATATTGCCCACAATGGAATAGAAATGGTTTCTTGGAATTCTTCCATAGATTTCCAGAAATTCAATAGTTGTTTCCAAATAGTGCCTCCGTACCGGACCACAGCCCCGGTAACCCGGATTCACGGGGACCAGATGAATTCAAATCGTCATTGCCGATAATGTCCCTGAAGCCAATGAGTTTTGGAATCTAACGGTGCCAAAAGAATTGAAATCGGTCAATCATAGCCAGAGTTATGATCATTTGAATTTGGTGGGTACCCGGGTACCCTGTCGATCACTTAAAGGTTTTTTTTTGTCGATCACATAAGGGTTAAATTCACTATAAATGATCTATGTTATCGGGAGGAAATGCTTCTGCTCAATAAATGGCATTTGTACCTTGATTATTTCCACAATTCAGCATTTATAATAAACGTTTGATCCAATTTTTTTTATCTGAAAAGGTTCAACAGTGTTACGTCATCACTCGTCGGCTCAGCAACGATTACATTATTTTTGCTTCCAATACAAGCAAGCAGTGCGTTGCCCCACACCTTATATATATGTCATTGGTGCCGAAGGTGCTGATTGTTGACAGCCCTGAATTATTGTTGAAAAATTATTATTTTCTGCCGAGCCTGGCAACAAGGCAACGCATATTGGCAAGGTTGCTGGTTTCTCATTTATATAAGCTCAACTTTCAAAAGTGATCCTCAGTGTGCCACACATGTGGTATGGATTAAAAATCGAAGGGCTGCAGTTATGAAACATATTCGTCCAGTGTGTAAGACATCGTCGCTGGCACACTGTTCTAAGCGACTCACCCTTGGGTTGATATCAATATGAGCGGTTCCATATCATTTCAGCAACGAGTAATTTTCATATTTTTTGATTTGCATGAAACCTTGCATACAAGTTTTTGGGGAAGAAAAACGCCGTTTTGCATACTTGGTTCGCCATTTCGAATCTAACCTTACTTATGAGAAGGGCCTATGAAAAATGCACATGATATCTTCAAAAAATTGTATCTCGGAAACGGTTTGTCCGATTGGTTTGGTGTCTTCCGCGAAATTTTATACAATTGTTGGTGCTATATGGAGAAAATATGCACGGTAAAAAAAAAGTTTGGTTTTTGTGTTTGGAACTAAAATATAGATTTTCCCTTAAAAGTGACCTGTCAATATTTTTTTAATTATTTTAATGTTATAGCTGACTTAAAATGCTATCTAGTGCACAGTGAGTTGTTCTGGAAAAAAATAGGTTACATTGAAAAAAAAAAATTTAAAAAAAATTACGATTTTCAAAAAAGCTATTGAGAAAAGTCAAAAAAGTTTGTCACTCTAATTTTATGAAAGTACATCAAATTTGCAAGCGAAAAGTACTTCGGTAACATTTTTCTAAGATACACCGTTTAGAAGATATTACAGATTCAATATTGATTTTTTGATAACTTAATAAGTTTTGGCCCTTTTCGGATGTACTCCGTATTTTTTCAGTTTCCAAAGGTTTTTTTTCGGAAAGATTGAAAAATTTTGAGTTAAAATGACACTGACAGCTTAAAGATTTGAGTGAAATTCTCTGCCTTAAAAGTATTTTGAAAAACAAGTTACAAAATCCCACTATCAGGAACAATGATTTCTTCCAGTTATTTTTGGTGCATTGTGTTGAAAATGTGCATTCAACTCTTGCATATCGCCTAACAGTTTAATCCATTTAAACTGGATGTGTTTATACTGTGCATATTTTCTCTCTATTGCCGAACATTGCCCCAGACATCAAACCGATGAGACAACTCGATTTCGAGATACACCTTTTTGAGAACTGCAAATGCAAGCTCCTCAATTAGCAAGATTCAAAAGAGCGAATTAAGCTTATTTTTCAGGGATGGTGATTGTGCGCAATAAAAAATAACATTATATGTTGGATATCATCAGTTTATTTTTATTCCTGTATTTTTATAAAATTATTGTTTACACAACTTTCTCAATAATATCGAATATTTTGGCATCATTGTCAGGACAGTTTGAATAAAGCTTTGCCTTTATAGTGGAATTTTTGAGTTCCTTGAATTGTTTTTGCATTATTATATTGATTATTTAGCTGCAAAGACATATTTTCGTATTCTTCTGTAGTAGAATAACAAAATGACAACTTTGTAAGTTCTTCTTCTTTTCGTTTGTTTGCCCAATTAAACAACTCTCTTGCAGTCTTTATCGGGTGTTCGCGTTCTTTGGCTAAACTTGCTCTGGTAGCATGCGTTTTATCGTATCCAATAGCATCGCATGGACCTTTTCCGTGCGATGTTGCGAAGAAATGCCATTCAGCGTCAATACCATACTTTGACTTAAATTTACAAAGGCTAGAAAAGTTTTTTCGGTTTTTATACTGTGAAGCAGCACCATCTGACATAAAATAGTTTTTTTTTTAAGTTTTTATTTTGATCAATTTGTTAAAATTTTATCATTTTATCAATAAACAAATTAACAGCGACTGAATCATGTCTTAGTTCTTCAGAAATTATATTGAAGCTAAAATGTTTAATTTGCATATTTTCAGTATAATATATTACGAAAGGATGGATTGTGGCCTGTTGCACGTTCCAATGGTGTGATTGAACTTTATCCTGCAAAATGAAGCTGTAATTTTCAGAAAAGTCACAAATAGCTAAAAATTCACCATCTTGCAAGTTTTGTTTTTTTAGTTTTCAGAAAATTGGATTGTTCGGTTTTTACAAAATCATGCGGAATCAATACATTATCTCTTTCCTTTCTTGCATCCGATGCCATATTTCTACTGGTTTTAAATTCGTCTACAATTTTTTGTACTGACCATGATTTTGGTAACAATGATAAAATTGATAGTTTTTCTTGCCTTGTGGCTGAATTTAAAAATTTAATTTTCATATTTTCTATGACTTCATCAAACTCGTTTGCTTTTTCTGTTTTAGCGTCTAATTTAAAAAGATTTCTTTGTACACCTTCGACGATTTTAGCGCACTTTTTTTCAGGATAGTGAACATTTTGAACCTTACCTAAATCTATAGGCGAAACACGAATAGCTGCTATTCCTCGGTTGAATATTTCGACGTCTACAGGCATCGTGAAGTCTTCATTTGATTGAATTGTGCTTAGCGTTGACGCTGATGGTATCGTGACCAAACTTTCATAGCTTCAGGTACAACAGGTATGGTCTGAACAGTTGGCATCCTTGAGGCGCCGGCTACGCTTTGTTCTTCGTTTTGGGTGAGGTGAGCTCTTGAATCAATATGTAGACGGCAAGACGAACAAATACGAAAATCCTTGGTGTTGAGTGTGGATACCTTGGAAAATCCAATTGATTTTAGTTTTTGGATGATACCATCCGTGAGATATCGCAGCTCTTTCGAACACTGAATGTCTTTGAATGGGCGAATACATTTTATTTTACTCATTTTGTAATCTGTAACATAGACAATATTTTCCAATTGTTAGTTTTGTACGAAAATATCACAAAACATATAATTAAAATGTGTATTTAAAACTTACCTTTGCACCAAAACGTGTTACACTTTCCTTTACAATTATTATGTTATCAAACAACACTAGATCTCGTTCAAAAACACAGGATTATGAGCTGAAATTACTATAATCACTATGCTACTAGCAACCTTTCTGCATTTACTGTTTGGTAGATACTGGATTAATTCAGAACCGAGTCAGACATTATTATACAGCTCACGGATAGAAATCATAGAATACTGGGTAAAGACTGTTGGAAGATAGGTGGAGTTGAACGCTCAGGTATCGTCGAACCTTCAGGTACGAGTTTGGAGAGTTGGAGCGAGGTAGATTTGCTGGCGTAGGTATATTGTTATTGAAGAAGATTGTAAATTGTATATACCTGGAATGAATAAAGAGTGCGGCGGTTGTTGATTGAGGTATCAGTCGGCAGCCGTCTAGTTTGATGGAAGGTGACTAAGACTGCGTTCTTTTTGTTTATTATTAAGAAACGGTCATCGACGGAGCTAGCCTCGTTATGGCCAGCGTGGCCATGGTGGACTAGTTCCAACAAAGACCATGTTTACAATCACCAACTGTACGTAGTACAGCTAACTGGTATCTAATTACCTGTATCTAATACTTGTTAGCACGTTTTCAGCACAACGCACCAAAAATCACTTGAAGAAATCATTGTTCCTGATAGTGGGATTTTGTAACTTGTTTTTCAAAATACTTTTAAGGCAGAGAATTTCACTCGAATCTTTAAGCTGTCAGTGTCTCAAAATTTTCCAATCTTTCCGAAAAAAATACTTTTGAAACTGAAAAAACACGGAATACATCCGAAAAGGGCCAAAACTTATTAAGTTATCAAAAAAATCAATATTAAATCAGTAATATCTTCTAAACGGTGCATCTTAGAAAAATGTTACCGAAGTACTTTTGCTTGCAAATTTGATGTACTTTCATAAAATTAGAGTGACAAACTTTTTTGACTTTTCTTAATAGCTTTTTGAAAATTGTAATTTTTTTAAATTTTTTTTCATTGTAACCTATTTTTCTCCAGAACAACTCACTGTGCACTAGATAGCATTTTAAGTCAGCTATAACATAAGAATAATTAAAAAATTATTGACAGGTCACTTTTAAGGAAAATCTATATTTTAGTTCAAAACACAAAAACCAAACTTTTTTTTACCGTGCATATTTTCTCCATATAGCACCAACAATTGTCTAAAATTTCGCCGAAGACACCAAACCAATCGGACAAACCGTTTCCGAGATACAATTTTTGAAGATATCATGTGCATTTTTCATAGGCCCTTCTCATAAGTAAGGCTAGATTCAAAATGGCGAACCAAGTATGCAAAACGGCGTTTTTCTTCCCCAAAAACTTGTGTGCAAGGTTTCATGCAAATCAAAAAATACAAAAAATAAAAACTGGAAAAATTTCCCACTTGCTCGTGGAATCGCTCATATGAGGTCTGTCAATCGTACTAAAAATATTGCAGGGTGTACCATAAACGTAGTATATGTATTTGACTGAAATTGTGTGGTAGGTTTGAAAATAGCATAGTCGGTTAATGGTAGTTTTTACTACAAGATTTTTTTCTGAGTACATGATTGCTGGAGTAATCTAGTGTTCACTGGCAGCACGCCGCAAGAGTTTTGTGGACAATTGTCTTTTAACATCGACCAAAACATAACCAACTTTCTAATCTCGCTTGCTCATCAGTGCCTTAGTGTTAATAACCTCACAGAAAAGTTTCATTTTATATGATAGTAAAACCCTTATTTACTATATATTACAGTGACAACAAGGTTAAAGTTGCGCTTTATCCTTTAAGAATTAAAAAAATATATATGGTCTTTTTATTTGTGGCATCAATTGCTGAATTGTTCGATACAGTCTTGGAACGGAATTTTGAAAGGAAATAATCAAAGATTACGTGAGCGGAATGCCAGAAAAGAAAAAAAAAAATGTGACTAACACTACTTAAAAAATCGTCCATATCAAGACTGTGTTCCAAGTTTCACTCTACCGGAAAATTTGCCGCGGATCCCATCGGCTCACCCGTTAAGATCCAAAAGGCATTACAGCTGCCTCTGATAGCGGATTCTATTTGCTCGATCTCACATACCCTGGAGTGTGCAGAAATGGTGATTGGTACTATCATAGACTAACTCTAAGACCAGTAGGTCCCGAACAAATACGATTTTTTTCTTGGCTCAGTCAGTACTAGCACATCGGTCCCAAGCTCGGTCCCAAGCTTAATAATGCGCCCCTAATAAAGAACTCACACGAACACACTTTCAAATATTCTGTCAAAATAACACAGCAAATCAAAACAAAGGCACAAATATGTATAGCAAGGTCCTGGTTTCAAGGTGTACTTCAGACCAAGGGGCTCTACAACAGTGAACCAATTTCGCTAGTTGCATATTGATTGTCGGTACTATTCAATGATGAGTTAAAGTTCAACATCATTGGAAGCGACGGAATGTGTCGTTTCCGCCGATTCATCGGAAAACGCTTGGATTTACGATACTGCCAGAAGACTGTGAATCATGGTGGAGGATATGTAATAGATAAACCTGGAAGGCGAGGTTCTTGTAAGTAGTGGTCGAGCTAAAAAAAAGGCAGAAGTTATCCTTTTGAGGAAACGGGGCTCACCGGGAAGCTGTACGCCTGTTCAAGCTCATTTGAACCGACCAGAAATCTTGCGGATCAATGGTGAGTTACACTAGTCGAATGATGTCTAGGTGTCGCAAAGAGTGCTCATTAGGCTTTGCTTGAAAGTGGTTGATATTTTGTTTAGCTGTCAAGTTTTGCTTCATGCTGAAATTTTTTTTTATTTTTTTTTTGTTTACAGAAGATTGACGTACATTTTCCAGAAAAAAAACATAATTTAATGGAAATCAATCCTAAATCCAAGTTTGTTCAGTACTTTAGTGTGCTAGTTCCTTTCACAATATTCGAAAAACCCGGGAACCTCCCAACCCGGACCCACCATAGACGCTGAACAAAGGACAGAAAGCAGGATCGAAAACGAATTCATAGAAACCAGAAGATCTATTTTTGAGGACAAGCTAGTACATGAACATATACCATTGCCAAGCACCGGAATACAGTAAAAGAAATTTTTAATGGAACCGAGGACAAAATCCAGCATCAAGTCTGAATAGTGCTAAAAGTACCGCACCATTTCTTTTGACTCCTTTTTACTCATCTATTGTTTTATATTCACTACTCCTGCTTGATTATGAGACTGGATCCTGAATGCTTTGGTAGGCTGTAGTTTTGGTAAGTTGTATCTATCACATTTCAATGGATCCTTCATATTTTACAACCATTGCATATTGCATTAATTAAAACGCCGGGTGAATGTGAGTGACCCTACCCCACTGCGGGGTAGGTTGTAGCAACGGAACAAGTCCGCCACTGTTAGGCAAAGATTGACGTCCATGGTTCGAGTACCATTGGATACATGCCCTTTCGCTCAATTTTCAAAAAACATCTGTTAGATTTCCTACCTGCCGCACTCTGACGGAACTTTCAACACTTTCTCTTCACATCTTTCATTCTAGCCAAAAACATTAATGTTCACTCTTGGTGCATCATGGTGATGAGCGAACATCTCCTTCTACATCATAATCGTTACTCCTCGCACGGAGAATAAATAACATAACAATTAATGTATGGCTCTGTTAGTTAATTGCGTGTGATCCTAATGTGTCCAGCACTGGAAGGCTTAATGAAGGCTTAACGAAGAAGCAATAACTGTGCGACAGTGGGTTGCGAGTTTAGCCCGATGGCTCTACTTGGAAAAGTTTGATTGGAGAAGTTTGAATCTCCAGCTGCCCTCATCAAGGTACCTATTTGTTCTTCTTTTATTTGAAGAGCTTTAGGTTTCAATTCTTTAATGACATGACTGGTGTTATAATGTGCTTTCAATCTGTGTTATAACACAGCTCGAAAGGGTAGTTTGAATATATGGGTAGCTTAGTGCACATAGAAGGTATCATATAAAGGGTGTATTCGATAAAAATGGCACACAGAAAATCTTCTGTAACTTTTGAATCGTATGAGTAAAAAACCTAGAAATTTGAGTAGATCTTATCCATAGTTTATTATTTACATCTGCCAAATTTCATAGTTATACATTCAGTAGTTCCAGTCATGTCGTCGGAACAAGAAATTGTCCGTGAGAAAATTTTGTGCACTCACAATCAAAATCCAGGGGCGTCCCACCGGTGGATTGCTAAAAGGCTTGGAATTGCAAATACAACTGTGTCTCGTGTAATAAGAACCTTCAAGGAGCGTTTGAGTGTCCAAAGGAAGGAGGGAGTGGTGGTAAAAGTGGTCCAATGGACAGTAAGATGGCCAGGAAAGTCGTACAAGAATTCAAGAACCGTCCAAACATGTCAATTCGAGATGTCGCTAAAAAGTCTAAGGTGTCAATCGGTTTTGTGCAGAAAACCATGAAGCGTGCTGGGTTACATGTTTACAAAGTGCAAAAAGCTCCAAACCGGAATGAAAAACAAAACATCGCTGCGAAAACCCGCGCCCGGAAACTTTACACGAAGCTGCTCACCAAATCCGGTTGCATCGTGATGGATGACGAAACATACGTCAAGGCCGACTTCCGTCAACTTCCTGGGCAAGAATATTTCGTTGCCAAGTCGAAGTTCGATGTTCCGGAGGATGTTCGAAAGAAGAAACTATCGAAATTTGCAAAGAAGTTTCTAATCTGGCAGGCGATTTGCGGATGTGGTGAAATAAGTGCTCCCTTCATCACTTCCGGAACAATAAACGGTGTGATTTACACGGAAGAGTGCCTTAAGAAGCGTCTCTTGCCATTCATTAAGAAGCACAAAGGATCAACTCTGTTTTGGCCTGATCTAGCATTCTGCCACTACGCTCGAAACGTATTGGAGTGGTACCGAGCCAACGGAGTCAATTTTGTGCCAAAGGATATGAACCCACCAAATTCACCGGAACTTCGTCCAATTGAAAAATTCTGGGCAATTATGAAAACGGAACTTCGCAAACATCCCAAAACTATAAAAACAGAGCTAGAATTGAAGAAAATTTGGGTAAAAACAACAAAAACACTGAGAAAATCGGTTGTACAAAATTTGATGGGTGGAGTGAAAAGGAAGGTGCGGGCATTCGGGATGGGAGACGAAATTGAATAAAACAAATGTTGTAAATCAAAACCCATTAGTAGTTCTTCATTCCCTGAAAATTTCAAGAAAATCCGATAATCAGTTTAATTTTGATGAGTATATATGTGTGTGCCATTTTTATCGAATACACCCTTTACGACAGGTTCTGTAAAAAATAAATACAATTTTTTTTTTCTTTATTAAAGAGACTTTTAGCCTCCTGGGCTAGTTCGTCTCTTAAAAAAATAAATACAAAGTTTGTTGGAATGTTGGAATAAATTCAAAGACTTATATTGTTTATGGTCCTATATCTTCTGTTTCACAGACATAGAGGTCATTAATGAGCCCAGCGGAGAATAGAAGCTGTCCAGGAATTCAAATTGCCTGTTTATTTTTTTTTATTTTTTTTATTTATTTATTAAGTTTCCGTTTTTTTTGACAGTGATCATACTAGTATGAAATTTATTTCGCATAGTTGTTTGCTTGAATTTTCTTTACTGTTTTTCTGGGCTGCTGCGTGATCGACTTTATTTCATTATATCACGTTGGAATTCTTGCCATTTCAAAGTTTCAATCATCTAGCACCGCAGCGGAGGCAAATGGCTGCATTTCATACGTCTGTGTGAGCATTGTTTGGTGTTTCTTTACAGCATCGTGTTGTTTTCATCATATCATATTCTTCACATTCCAGTATACATTCATCGACTAATGGTTGAGCTATATATAGCTGCATCTTTTTTTAATTGCATATCATAATTATTTTCACTAAGAAAAATAATCATAAAGAAATTTAATCTGATTCAAGGTTATAGGGCGGGTGATTCCAAGTAGTGTAGATATGCTACTGCTGTGTAGCATAAGTTATTTTTCTATTAACCTTTCACACATCGGTCTTCGATGTTATAACATATGACTGTATTTTGATGAAATAAACCACCTTCACTTGTGAGTGGCACCAACAGCATGCTTACGGTTGGTTTAAATTGGTGCCAAAATTTAAATAATTTAATGTGCATCTCAGTTCAGAGGATAAATCGGGAACATAGTTAAAGAACTCAGGAATTAAGATTACCAGATAATCTGTGACGACAATCCTGTTAGAGGAAGAGTTATCACCGAGCGAACAACAAGCTTTTGTTGTCATCGGAAAAGTTAAAAAATTCCATGGACGTTACCAACGTAATCAACAACCGAAGAAGCAATCGAACCAACCGAAGGACCCTTACTACAGGAAATGCAACCGGTTTGGTCATATTGCAAGGGATGAAGGAATGAGAAGAAAGCCAACGCGTTCTGTACGGTAGTGTCTACGATCAGCGTTTCCGATAACGAATGGTACCTGGACTCTGGGGCCTGAAGCATCTCCCAAAGGACTTCGAGCTGCTGGAAGACATGCAACGTTGCAGCGGTCCGGTAGTAACGGCAAACAAACGTTCAATGTGGATTGAAGCTTCTGGAACGGCCACATTATTTCCTGAATGTCGTCAACACGGAGAACCGATTGCAGTTCAAGATAGTCAGTACATTCCGGATCTTTCGACGAATCTGCTATCTGTTGTTCAAATTGTAACGAAAGGCAATACCGTTCTGTTTAAGAAGGATGGCTTCGAATTCCTTAACGGCATAGGATAGGTTGTAGCTACAGCATAGATCTAAAACGAGTTTTTCAAGTTGAATAAATCTTATCCAGCTAGTAAGGCTATGCTTAGTTCGACTGGAGTAACATTGCACACTTGGCATCGACGACTGGGGCACCTGGGAATGCAGACCGTGACGTGACTTGCTGGTGGAGTTGTAAGTGGAATTCAAATTAACACTAAAGATTGTATTTGAAAAAAGGCAACAGACAAAAATAATCAACAAAAATTCATTTTAAGTCGGATATTTTTTTAAATCTCACGAACTGAATGAACACATATTAGCTTTTGCAAAGTTCCTTTATTCAGCCTTATCTCCAAAACTCCCACACCTTTGACTTAACGCTACCCATCAAATCCTGTGCAACACTTGCGCCAACTTTTGGCGGATTTTCCTCCTCTTCGGCACAAAAACACACATAGTTGGCTTCGTACCAGTCCATCGCCGATTTCGCGTAACGGCACCATGCCAGACCTTCGTGGGGCCGGAGGAAGGGCAACAGGGGCTTCTAGAGGCATCCTTTTCAATATATTTGCCCTTGATGGTGCCGGTAATTATGTAGGGCTTGCTGAATTTGCGACACCCACAGATCGCCTGCCAAACCAATTACTTCTTGACAAGTTTGTCGACCTGCTTCCAGAACATCTCCGGAACAACCAGGCGTAACCTTTCGACGAAAAATTCCAGGCCAGGGATCTGCTTCACGTCCGCTTTGGTGTACGTCTCGTCGTCCATTACGATGCATTTCGGCTTCACCAATCACTCGCACTACAGCTTCCTGGCGCCGGATTTGGCCATCGTATTCTGTTTATCGGTTCGGTGAGATGTCTTCCTTACCTTGAAGACATGAAGTCCGAACTGCTTCGTTGTCTGCTGGACAAGCCGGAAAGAAGAATTGACCTTCTTGGCCACGCTCCGAATCAAATGGCTGCTCCAAACAACTGCACATGAGTCTTATATTGCCCACACAAGTGAGCAGTACAGTGATATAAAGCATTGTGGATCACGGAACTAGTCGTCAATTTCAAACATGAAGCCCAGTTGATGATTAGCTATGGTAAAGTCTGAATATTAGTCCGCTTTCCAGGACGACCCCGATATCCTTGCTGAGTAGAATGCGAGCAAGCGATCGCACGGAGAGGACATACTCGAAGATGATTGGATATCAGAGAGCTTATTTATAAAAATGGCTACGCTTCGTGTACGGAGACATGTTTTGATTTCACTTTCGAGGTGCCACTTGTCCCATCGGATGAAATGTTCCTCTTTCTGATTTGCACGGAAACACAGTTCTCACCTCGTGCGTGGCAACCAAAGTGAAATGAAGAATGAAGTTTCACCTCATTGGTATTCCACTGATTATTTTGAAACCAATTAAATTTTGACGATCTACCGAATTCGATCTACCAAACCAAAAAATGAGTAGACTATGTTTGTAGTGACAAGCAAACGAACGAAAAATAAAAATGCACAATTTAATCGCCATTGGCCATTTGACTGATTTGGGTTCATTCTACACAAACTAGGGTATGTTTGAAGAAGCGTGCAGGCCCATTAGAGATAACCAAAGATGTAGATTGTTTTAAGAGACACACAACGAGTGAAACCAGAAATACCAATTGAACTGCCTAGTGTGGGGCACCAAAAGAACAAAGTAACGTTTGCATTAAAAAAATTGCCTTTTTTTGGATGATGACAAAAAAAGCTAAGACAGATAATTGTTTTTGATAAATTTCCCATGGCAGGTAATTATTTAAGCTTACTTACAAAACAATTCTATGCCCTTGCGAGCGGCCTTCCGGCAGTAAACCAGAACATTCGCCATGGCAGACGAAAACATGCGTGCGGAGCGAAAGAAGAGCGGCTTTGACATACCCTTCTTGCTGATTGTCAGCCACAGCAGCAACTTCTTGGGGAACTTGGTGTGTGAAATGAACTTCACCTCGGAGCTCACTTCCTTCGTGGGGGAGTAAAATACGAATTGCCCTGCCAGTCGTTGCCATTCAGGGTGAGATAGGTCTCGTCGTCCATTAAAGGGTGAACACGAAATTATTGCGACACATTCAACAGGGCATAACTTTTTTACCATTGGGTAAAAATCAACCAAATTTTGCACACTTTCTCATTGATGTGTATTGTTTACATGCTGTCAAACTCGAAGTCATGTGTTTCGATTCAAAGAAAATGGAGGTGAACCAACGCGAGTCGAGAGAACAAATTCTTTCCAAACACCTGGAATTTCCTGACCTGTCGCACCGGCAGTTGGGAAAAATGTTGAACATTCACCATTCAACCGTCTCCAGAGTGTTGAAGCGGTTCCAGAAGCGGTTGACGTTGGATCACGGCAAAGAAGCTGGAAGAAAACCGGGACCGGAGAACAAAAAGACGGAGAGAAAGGTGAAGCGGATGATTAAAGCAAATCCCAACGTCTCAAGCCGTGTTTTGGCTAAAAAGATCGGCATGTCGCAGAGCTACGTCCAGAATGCAAAGAAGAGAGCTGGACTACATACATACAAGGTACAGAACTTCCCAAACCGCGATGAGCGGCAACAATCGACGGCTAAAACTCGGGCACGGAAGCTCTACGAGAAGATGCTGATAAAATATGGCTGCTGTCTGATGGAGGACGAAACGTATATAAAAGCCGATTTTAAGCAAATTCCGGGGTTGGAGTTTTTCACCGGCAAGAGCAAGTTCTATGCGGACGACAAATTTAAGAAGAAGAAAATGTCGAAGTTCGCCTCCAAATATCTCATTTGGCAGGCCATCTGCTCTTGCGGACTGAGGAGTGAGCCTTTCGTGACAAAGGGCACAGTAAATTGCGAGATCTACAAATCTGAGTGCCTCGAGAAGCGCCTTTTTTCCGTTCTTGTAGCAGCACGAAGAAGCTCCGCTATTTTGACCAGATTTGGCATCATGCCACTATTCTAAAAGTGTCCTGGAGTGGTATGAGGCCAATTCTGTCCATTTTGTTCCAAAGGACATGTATCCGCCAAACTTTCCGGAGCTGCGCCCGGTGGAGCAGTACTGGGCAATGATGAAGCGGGAACTTCGGAAGAGCAAAAAGACAGTCAAAGACGAGAAGGACATGTTAAGAAATTGGAAAAAAAAACTGAGAAACTGGTACCGGATGACACTGTAAAGACTTTGATAGAGGGCATCAAGCAAAAATGCGTTCAATTTTACACTCAAGGCTCCATCGGTTAACTTTTCTTTTGATTTTTGAAGTAAATATATGTATAAAACTACCCTAAAATTTTGGTTTGATTCTAAACATTATAAGTAAATTGGCATGACATTTTCGGTGTCGCAATAATTTCGTGTTCGCCCTTTATCACCGCCACGTCGCGATTCGCAGGGAAAATCAATCGAATTGACCATCTTATTTAGCCTCTGCCGCTGCGTCATTGCCGCCTGCAGCTCCGAAACCAGTGGACGCGACTTCCGATTCCTAACATATATGCTCATGTTTGCCAGGTACTTTATAACTGTTTGGCCGATGGAACCGACCTCTCGGCCAAGCGCACGCAGCGATGTAGCGATGTAGTTTTCCCTCGGTCTTCCTCTTCAGCATCCTTTGGAGTTTCTTGTCGCTCAGGGTCGTCGGCCGTCCGAAACCGGGCTATCTTTTGATGCTCTGATTGTTGTCTAATAGTGCCAAGATATTGTAGATGCCGAAACGGGTGTATCCGACGTCCATAAAGTGCCGCACGATGTCCGTTTTCGATGCGGCGGGGTGAAGTTCTTTGAACGCGCACACTTCTGAACGGAGTTGCTTCACTGTTTTTGCCATCACGGTTAGAGTTCGACTGATAGAGCTGTCAAATTTTGTCTGCTGACTCATGGGTTACTGTAATTGATTCTATTTGGGTAGTTTTGTCAGTGCAGATGAAGGTAAACCCATGAAAAATCGGCAATTTTTTTCCATTTTTTTTAAAATGCAAGCGTTATTATCGCGGATAAGTCACTTTCGGATCTAGATTTCTAGTTCAGCTTTCACCAAACTAAAATTGGCAGACTATCAAATCTCAAGGTGGGCAATTGGTGCCATCAACATATGATTCTCCAAAACTAACGGAAACGAGCTGTAATTTTAAAATGGCAGTTACAGATATTTACACAAGGAGGGCACTTCAGCTTGGATGCCTGTTCTATGTGGTTTCTCATTGAAAAATATATTCGTACTGGATTCTGTTGTTTATCAGCCGATCGTTTACCCCTTGAACTAATGGTGACCTTTAGTTGGACGAAATTAGTTATACATGGATTATTTTCGGTCAGAGCAATTCTCTCTCATTAGTGATGTTAAACGTCGTAGATGGCGCTCCTTCAAATCGGTTTTTCAAGCTGTCGAAGCAAAGAAATTGATGATAAAAAGATAAGAAAATCGTCCATAATGACGGTACTAAAAAGTTGCATACAGTTTGTAAAATAGTTAAAAGGTTATTATCAATTTCAGTTTTACATATTTCGATGGTTAATCTCACTTTAGCTTTACTTGGATTTTTCAATTTCAATACATTTGGGCTACTTAATCACAAACACTGCTGCATCTCGTTGCTCGGATATGAGAGGATCGAATCATAGAGTTGATTGACCACTTCGATCGATTAGTTGGTACAATATTGCTGATAGAAGCTCAGACGATGCAAACATAGGAAGATGATTGAGTGCGTTGAACTCGGTGATGTCCTAAAAACAGTCTTCAATGTGACCACTCTGACAATCGGTTATAGTTTCTTCCGGAACAGCTTGAAGATTAGAAACCACCAGAAAGTGACATGGAGTGAAGGCTTCCAGGTTCGATGGTTCCGACGACAGTGGTGTTACAGTTACAGAGTAATACAGAGTTACAGTTACAATCTCCTTTCAGGAGGTGGGTCTTTGCGGACTTCACTGCAGCCTCCCACAAACCTTCAAAATGATGTAACCGTTCTGTTACAACAAACGAAATGCGATGTTTTTTTTAATGTGTACCATGTGATCGAGCATTCAAGTAAACATACCAAACAGTAGCGGTGAAACTCACTGGGCAGACATCATGGCCATGCTTAACGGTCGAGGGCTGGAAAAGGCTCAAAGCCATGAAAAATGGTGAAACGAAGTCACGGGTGATGAGCTGAAGGGTTTCTGGATGCTCGGTGAACAGGGATCGTTCACTTAGTTACAGGCGAGCATGTAGACCAGAAGTGTTCAGTGTTACGGATTTAGAACCTTTTCTGTCCGTTTATTGGAAACACTTTTTGGTTGGCGAGTCACGGACCGCCAGTGCACGCTACGGTGGAGGAGGCTTTTTAGTCACCTACACCTAATAGTCAAGGACCCACATTCCTCTGGCTTCAGGCCATAAGTGTAAAAGAGGATATCCATCTCGGGCAAAGGCCCTAAATATCAAGGAGAAAGTCCCTCCCCGGTTCGACAGAGGGCCGCCTTGCCGTTGTCGACCGGCTACGTCAGGAGGAAGCGCCTGTGCATCGGAACCGGCTCCGCAACCGCTATCCCAGTCCGTCACCAGATCACCGTCTCGGTCGAAGTGAGCGAACCAACCGCCATCGCATAACAGCCTACGAACGGTAGACGCGCCAGTCTGACCGCCATCGCACTGTAACCAACGGTACACCAGCCGGTAGTTCCACCACCATCTTGCCTAAGGTTGGCATTTGTTCGTCCGCCATCGCCGTCATCTTTCTGACACCTTATCACGAGCGCTCGCGAGACTGTAGTCGTCGTAGTCGCCGTCGTCTTCGTAGTTTTGAAGGTACGTCCTATGTCCAACCACATGAAAAACAGCAGATAGAATACAGTGTATGAGTTTATCTATCCGTTCTGTGTAGTTTATTTATTTGAAAGCTTGAGTGCCCTTAGTCCGCGAAGCCCCTCCAGTTTGCCCAGTAGTGCGCCGACCCTGTGACCCAGTTCCAAGAGTCTCGTGCTGCTGAGTTGTTGTCGGGTGAAACATTAGTTTCAATGAAGTACGCGTTTTGTAATAAACTTCCATCGGATTTCATTGTTAGCGCACAGGAGAGAATTTCGTTTCGTGCTGCGTCTTCTAGCTTGAGCATGTGGTAAACTCGATGAAGGGCATGTGATGCTCCCTTTAAAGTTGTCGGATTATCAGAGTGTAGCTCGGAAATCTTAAGGCGCAGCTACAATGAGGAGCGCAACGGCGCATTGCGGCAGCTTTTGACAGTTAATCCATATATTTTATGTCAAAAACTGCCGCAATGCGCCGTTGCGCTCCCCATTGTAGCTGGGCCTTTACCTCTCCAATCTACCAGTCGACGCATAGCGGCAAGGAAAGCACCAGATGTCAGATCGTTCACAAGCTCTATGTAACTGGTCCGTGTCAAAAAACATATGAAGATGGCGAGAGAAAAAGAGATCCAAAAATTGAGTAAAATGAAACAAGAGTGTACACACAGCCGACTCGTTGTTGATCGGACGAACAGTGTGTAGGTAGCAAGAATGGGCAGGAGAGAGGGAATGTCTCTTGCAGCTGCTGGAATGTAGGGATGCCTATGCTAATTTAATACGTCGATAAACAATCTTTATTTCGCACTAACAGTATATTTTTCTTTCTACACGGTCTAGTTCGTTTATGGCAGAGAATTGATGTTTCGTTTCCAGGCGTGTTCTGACACAATTTATATTTTACTACGTGGTGGGGGATTCCTCTTCGTTAATAAACTGTTGAATTGAAGCATTGCTGATGGTAATTCAGAAGTCTAAAAGAATCGCCAATGTACAATTCCAGTCTCGAGGAATCACTCAACGAACGAAGCAATTATTAAGTATGGAACGATCAAAACATGGTCGACTCAAATATGACGTAGCTTTTTCAATGATGCATTTAAAAAACTTGAGCACATTTTGTAGGTGTATGCGTATGGTATGTTAACTCTATTTTGTTTTTGCCATTTTATATTCAGTCGTTAAAATGGCGTCGAAGCAAGTAGAACAGCGTATTAAAACTTTGCACGCAGCAAAATTCAAATTATTCCCACGCCGACTTGGACAAAATCACTTAACATTGCCAAATCAACCATGACGAACGTTATAAAAGTGTTCGGAGAACGTCTGATGACTACCAGGAAGCCAGGATCAGGAGAAACCGAAACTGCAGAAGCCGCAGCGACTCGGAAGAATAGTGGCCAGTATTTTCAAACGCAATCCCAACCTTTCCATCAGAGATATCGGAAACAAATTGGGAAAGTCCCACACAACAGTGCAAAGAGCCAATAAACGAGCCGGACAGTCAACATATAAAGTTACAGTAACATCAAATCGAGATGATAAAGAAAACATAACAGCCAAAGGAAGAGCGCGCAAGATGTACACGAGTTTGTTGACCAAGTTTGATTGCATCGTAACCGACGATGGAGCATACGTAAAGGCTGCTTTTAAGCAGCTCCCAGGTTAAGAGATTTATACGGTTACCGGAAAAGGAAAGGTTCAAGATAAGTTTTAGTAGAAAAAAAGGTCAAGTTCTTGAAAAAATACTTTGTTTGGCAGGCTATTTGTACTCGCAGGCTAAAAAGCAAAAGTTTCGTGACAACCAACACTGTCAGCCAAGATATTTATGTAAAGAAATGCTTGCAAAAATGCATTTCTTGAAGAAACATAGTTGTTCCGTGCTTGTTACTACTGAAAAATGGTTCAGGAATGGTATACCTCTAATAGTGTACAAATAATACCCAAGGAGAAAAACCCTCCAAACTCGCCGGAACTGCGCGCAATTGAAAAAATATTGGGCAATCGTAAAGAGAAACCTCAAGAGAATTCAACAACTAGTTGGAAGCGAAAAACAGTTCAAGGCAAATTATCGTTCAGCATCAAATAATGTGGATATGGCAGCGGTACAAAACTTGATGGCAATTGTGAAATGTATAGCCCGACAGTTCGTATTTGGAAAATCTGAAGCCTAATCATATAATTTTCTTGTGTTTTGTAGACGATAAACTTCAAAAAGAAATAAAGATTGATCGTTTGTATAATAAACTAATCAGTGTGCACTTAATCATGTTTGACCAAATTTTGACCGTTCCACCCTTTATATAAGTCTTACCTCTACCACAGAGAGCGCACGAAAAGCTTCATTGCTAGGGCTTGCTGCTGCACGCGGGAGTAGACAACTGTAACGCATCAATGATATTAAAGACTGTATTCGATGAAATTTGGACACATAAAATAGGTCACCAAAAATTTTCCTTGAGCCCGATTCTTTTCAAACTTTCTGGTAATAAAGTACTACTAAATGGTTAAGTTTTGAAATCATTGGTTTATTGAACCTCTTCTCCCAACCCAAATGCCCGCAGCTTTGCCTTGACCCCTTTCATCAAATTTTGGGCAATGATCGGACCGACTTGCTTACTTACTTTTAACCACACTTTCTTTAGTTCAAGTTCATTTTCTATCAGTTTTGGAGTTTTAACGAGCTTTGTCTTCATGATTGCCCAATATTTTTCAATTGGGCGAAGTTCCGGAGTGTTTGGAGGGTTGACGTCTTTTGGTACAAAAACTACATTATTATCTTTGTACCAGTCTAAGACGGGCCGGGCATAGTGGCAAGATGCCAAATCCGGCCAAAACAGTGTCGGGCCATCGTGAGATCTCAAGAAGGGCAGAAGTCGTTTTTGGAGGCATTCGTCCTTGTAGATTTGTCCGTTGACGGTCCCAGAGGTGATGAAGGGCTGACTAATTTTGCCACATCCGCAGATCGCTTGCCAGACAAGGAATTTTTTGGCGAATTTCGACAGTTTCTTCTTCCGTACACTCTCCGGAACGGCCAACTTAGAGGTGGCGACGTAGTGTTCCTGTCCTGGCATTTGTTTGGTGTCGGCTTTAATGTAGGTCTCATCGTCCATCACAATGCAGAACGGTTTTGTGAGCCACTCCCTGTACAGTTTTCTTGCACGAGTTTTGGCCTCCGAGTTCTGTTTATCGCTCCGGTTCGGTGCCTTTTGGACCTTGTACACATGTAATCCAGAACGTTTCATTGTTTTCTGCACAAAACAAACTGAAACTTTCGCCTTTTTCGCAACATCCCTGATCGGAATGTTGGGTTAACGCTTAAATTGGTTCAATACCATCCTGGCCCTCTCCGGATTTGATGTGCCACGTTTTTTGCTTGGTTGTCTTACGGTCCTTGAACGTTTTGATCACATGAGGTACGGTTGAATGTGCGATTCCGAGCTGTTTTCCGATCCATCGATGAGAAGCGTTTGGGTTTTCGAAATGAGTGCTCAAAATATGTTGGCGCACTATTTCTTCATTCGAAACCATCACTGAAATCAGTCGACCGATTTTCACGAAACTCATTTCACAATTGACACAACACAATGAAATACATTCAGTTAAAATTTCAATAATTTTTACCCACACGCTAAAAAGTTACGAACAATTGTGTGTGTCCAAATTTCATCGAATACAGTCTTTAATGCTAGGGGGAGTAAAGACAACATGCGTTATCAGCAGTGCTACCAATATTATTCGAATAACACATCATATTTTTATTTGATTTGAAAGAAAAATACGTGGATAACTTATTTTCGATACAGCCCTTAAAACTTTACGCATGCAGTATCGACACACTCAAAAAAATCTACGCGTCATTTTCACGTGAAATTTCACGTAACTTCTACCTGATCACGTAACCAAATTTTCTTCAGTAAAATCAAGTAAAAATTACGTGCCAATGAATTGTACGTGAAAAATCACGTTACATTTATGTGATTTTCACATAGAATGCGAATTCACGTGGAAATCACATAGCTCTTACGTGAATTCCACGTGTTTATTACTGGTTTTGACAGTGGACGAAAATTACGTGCGTTTCACGTGGATGTGACGTGTCGATTTTTTTTAGTGGAAGTTAACCTTTCATAATATAAATTATGGTGAAATCCAAACCCCTTTTCCCACCGTGCACTAGCTAAGTCAGGTTTCTCATGTTCGCTTGTCTCGAACACAGCGCTTGTGCGTCCGAAACCGACGGCATGCTCGTCCTTATCACACACTAAGCCTTCATGATGCGCGCGTCAACAAAGCATAATCTAGCTGAGCTCGGAAAGGTTTGTCTGATTTCGTTCCAATATCACCATCGCTATACTTTCAGTTCGATTCAGTTAGTCATCCCGGCGACAGACGAGCGCAGTGCATTCAAACCGTGTGTGAAACCCCTCAAGTGTCCTTTGTGGTGAGAAGTTGCACCCCGATGGAACTACACGATCGTCCTACCAGGACAAATGGCAACGATTCGAACGTGCTGCTGGAATGGAAATCACTCTCCGTTCGGGTGGGAAGTCGCAGTTTTTGGAAGGCGAAAAGCAAATCGGATGAGTCGAACTTCATCTTGAAAAATGGTAGGTACGGATTGTTCTCAATGAGTCAATTATTAGCAGCTTATCAGTGGCATGCGCAAATTTTGTTTGTTGATTGATTGTAATTGCTTCCACAGCGACGGGAGCGGTTCGATCCGGCGATCTGGTAGCCGTAATGGGTTCAAGGTTAGTGTGTTGAATTTCTTGTTGTGCAGAATGAATTGAATTTATTTCTCTTTAGTGGTTCCGGAAAAACGACTCTGCTGGCGGCGGTGTCCATGCGGATGGCAGCCGAAGTGCAGGGGCACGTGCTTATCAATGGGTTGTACGTGAGCCAGACGCAGATGAAGCGGTTGTCGGGATTTGTGCCACAGTTCGAGATCGCTATCAGATCGCTGACGGTGAGGGAGCATCTTTGGTTTGTGGTAGGCCAGTTCTGTTTGAATGATTTGCTCATTGACGACGTTGATGTTTTTGAATTTGTTTTCAGTCACAGCTGAAGGGAGTAAGTCGGCTACAAATGAGTGAAGTTATCAGAGAGCTGAACTTGGAAAAGTGTGAACATACGAAAATTTCGAACCTGTCCGGAGGAGAACGGAAGAAGGTCAATTTGGCCGGTGAGCTGCTGACGGAACCGGATATTTTGTTTTGTGACGAACCGACCACGGGGTTGGACAGCTTCAGTGCGCTCGCCGTGTTGACTACTTTGAGAAAGCTAGCCGTCAAAGGAAGGAAAGCTGTGATTTGTACCATTCATCATCCGACGTCAGATGCATTCCAGTGTTTCAGTGATATCGTGTTGGTACGGAATGGTGAAATCTTTTACCAGGGTCCAACCGCAAAAGCAAGTTCCTTCTTTAGTTGGTGAGTTGAATTTTGAGTATGATTTTTAAAAACTTCATCGTTTACTTTGTTGTGTTGCGGGTTAATAATTTAATCAAATCGAAATCAAAGTTAAGTGAGATTATAAATTCAAATGTACAGATAGTAAAACGGGCAATGCTGACTTATTGAAATTAAATGTTGACAATATGTACCACCCCACAAGGTTTATATCTCACTGTTGTTAATTGTTTCTTGGGTCACGATTGATTTAATATTATTGTCGCTTGTTGATTCTTGTTGCAGCTGATTTCTTGTTTTCGATCTATTAATTTTTAGCAACTAAGTTTGTTTCAGCGACGATTGTTTTGAAAAAACATTTAGAAGCCGAATCACATCGCGGAACAAGATTACATATGCCAATATATGTGATGTTGAATTCAACACCGTATCGTTCAGCCATGGCACATGATTCGTGAGCGTGCTATAAAATTCTTGTTGTACATACTTTTGAATGTATGTGTGCTTCGAGATATATAGATCATTGCACGAAGGCGTCATCAATGCAGTTTTGACAGTTTAGGGAGCTTATTTACGTGGACTTAGAATATTTTCGGTAAGATCGGTTTGAGATTTTGTGCTCAGAATTTGTTGCGATTGAAATAAACTTGCCGGAAAACAGACACCAGTACTTATTTTTACATCATTTCCTGAATCTAATCGTACAGAATCCGGAAAAAGCTAATAAAAAATTTCGTTTGATCGGTCCAAAATCTAACACCTTGTAAACAAGCTCCCTGAACTGTCAAAAAAGTGAGGTTAATAGATTCGGTGCAAAGATCTATTAATTTGTTTCCGGTGAATCAGGGGTGCTATTATGCTAAATTTATCTGGCACTGCCAAACTTTTTATCGACAGAAAGACAAAAAGAGAAGCCCTGCATAATGCCAGACTTTTTAAAATTAGAACAGATTTAAAAAAAGCGCCGTTCAATCCTACTCCACTAAAGCGTTAAGGGATTTTCGTGACTGCTTATTTTAAATCCACTCTTTTCATGTGCTCATATTATTTTCAGTGGTGAAAATAACGAATTAATGAACCTTGACGTATTAGAGTGAACAATCCTTACCCATTACGTTTTCACGCGGTTTTGACGTTTATTTTGTTGATTCGTTTGCGCACTTATGTCACTCTGTCATATTGAAGCTGGATTCCGAACAATAACAAGTGCAACTATGTCGTGTGTATTTCTCTTCCACTGAAAACGATTCGTAGCTATTTTATGCGAATAGGTAGACCGTCAAATATTTGGTCCAATAATTTTCAAATATTTGGCATTGGTCAAATAGTGGAATTCCATGCTTGTCTGTTACTGAAGTATGCGAGTATACGAGTCAAAAATTGACTAATTCTGGGACAACATTTGTAAAGGGCCTATCAACATTTGTAAATCCTCTTGGAACCTTTTCAATTGTTAGTTCAGATTTGAACATTTCCGTGACATGCCAGATGTTTTATTTGTGACATGCCAGATATTTTTCAATAAGGGAAAGTCCATTAATTATGTCATGTGGTAGGAGGGGGGGGGGCTAGGTTTGAAAAAACGTAACGATTCATACAAAAAAAAATTGAAGGTCCATACAAAAAACGTGAAAAGGGGGGGGGGTTAATAAAAAGTCACTTTTTGCGTGAGGTAATTAATGGGCGTTCCCTAGCTAACGGCAACCCTCAATGGCCGGTGATTGAGAACAAAAACAAAAAAAAAAACAAAAAAATGATGTCAGCTGTCAACAGGGTTGCCACATGCACAGATTTATCTAGATTGACACAGATGTTTTTTTAATTTCATTCATACAGATATCTGTATGTAAAGATTACAGATTTTGAAGATAAACCAAGATTTTAAAGATTTTTGACAATTGCTTGTCCACTCAAATACACCAAATTTAAAATGACCATTCTGTTTTCATTACGCTGTTTCAGGCCCAATGAGCAAAATATAACAATTGACACTGATACCAACAATCAATAGGAAACAAGTGATTTAAATTGGCAATGTTGTAGAGCCCCTTGATCCGACGTGTACCAGTCACCGTGCACCTTGCCAAATATACTATATTTACAATATAAGTCACTTCCTTTTTCCACATACACATGTTAGGCGACCCGTGTAGCGCTGCCAACAGAACCATCTGGTGATAAAAAAGGTAAGCAAGATATGTTTTACCCTGCAATTTGGTTAATTAATTCTACCGTGTATCGACGGTAAAACTAATATACTCTTTTTATGAGTGTTGTTTGCTCATTTCTATTTTACCATTATTAAAATAATGATTTTCAACCAACTACAATCATGGTCAAAATGACCATTCAAAATAGTTGATTCAATATTGACTATAATGTCAGAATAGTTCCTGTTACCATGACCATAGTCAATAATGTGATGATGAAAAAATATCTCCGGCCATTTTCATAGTAATTGTGACCTAAATCAATTGTCGATACAACTATAAAAATTTTCTCAGTAAACTTTTGATAATTATTTAGATCCGTCAAAACGTACCTTTTTAAGCCTTGTTAAGATTACGGAGTTGCAACGTGATACAAGGCTATCTTGATGACGTTTTTCATAGTGATAGTTTTTTAAAACCATTGTATTGTGTTACAATTATCACAATTGAAGTGACCAACACCAGGTTGACAAGTAGGATTTAAATTCGGTTCCTTTTCCTATGTTGTTGTGTTAGGGCCAAAGAATCAATTTTTCTTCAAAATCCGTGACAAACTAGCAACAAAAGAGCAGGTCGATATATGTTTGCTTCAACCATTTGCCAACAATAAAATGTTGCGTATTTGTTGCCAACTAATATTAAAAAAATAGGTTTTTTTTTTCAGTGCGTGAATTGAGGACGATTTTCAAGCCAATATTTGATGTAATTGAGTCAATGTGTCTCTACTTCGTAATATTTGCAAATCACTCTATGGTGATTGATAAAAATAATTGCAAGCCGTAAATCTCGCTTGCTTTTCAACAGACGATCTTTTTCCTATTCTGCTCAAGTTGCAGCAAACCATAGTAGCTTTTGTCATGACATTCGCAGTTGTCAACAAGTCGAAGTTGCGGCGAGTTGTCCAGAAATCGTTTCCTTAGTTAGAGCTTTAGTTTAAAAAATTGTGATTCGTTTTAATTTGTGTACTGAGTACTTTTAGAATATTACGCAAGGTTAAACGGAAACTGAATAGCTTAGTTTGGGCGTGTGCATTTAGTAGTTGCCGTGCTTCTTACTTACGGCGCCCCAAGTGCAAAAAGGGGTCGCCTGAAAAAAGGTGAAGTGACTTATATTGTTAATATAGTATATTCGACCTTGTAAAACCTTTCACTTTTCTGTACAAGAATCTCTGTTTTGGTTTTGGTTCGCTCTGTTAATTCGGCAGAATGTATGAAAGGTTATTCAATGTGAGTTAAGATTTTAGGGGCGATTATTTAAGTTTGGAGCCGATGTGCTGGTACTTCCTGACCCGGAAACTGTATCCATTTTGGTCTTGATTGTCCAGCTCCTGCTAACACTACCGTGACAAATGGCAGTCTGAAAGTCATTTAGTACACTCAGCGAAATAAACTTTCGATATTCATAAGATTGCATAATGATTATTTGCTATAAGAAATCAGTATGAACTTCATAAATTTATCTTATGAAATATAATGATGCCGAAATAATAAAAATATGGAGCAACCTGGATTCGAACCTTGAACGTTAATGTAGTCAGGAAACCTTAAAGGCGTACAAGAACAACGTCGTGTGGAACAAAATCCATTCATAAGTCAGCCCTATGAAATTCCATAGCATCGTTCATAAGTTCAACCTTATGAAAATCTTAAGATTATTTGGCTGAGTGTATGAGTCCCTTAAAATGATTGCTCCATAATTTTTTTTTTTTTTTGAGACAACCTTTTAAGAAAATTTTATAGAATTTTCCATAGTTTCTATCACAAGTTCTCAGACATTCCTGGAGATATTCCTTCTGGCGTTTCTATAGATGTTCTTCAGGTGTTTGTAGACATTCCTCCAGGGATTCTTTTAAGAGTTTCTTCTGGCATATCATCGACGGTTTTTCAAAAGATTCTTGTCATGAATTTTTTGAAGGAATCCCAGGATTCGTGAAGTTTAGTGATTCTATAAGAATTCCTGGAGAAAACCTGAAAGAGCTAAACAAAAACTATAATATAATTCCTGTAGTAATTCTTGGAGAAAATCCTGATTTGCTGGCGAAATCAAAGGAGATTTTTTTTGCACAAATTCCATTATCTCATTTATTGAATTCTCAATTTTAAAAATTCCGAAAGGTGTATTGCAGAATTTTTTTTTTCAAATTTTGCAGGAGTTTTTACATATAATTCTCCAGAGAATACATCAATCATTTCTTCAAGTAATCCACTGTAGAATTGTTTGTCTCCATTTTCCTTGAAAGATCATCCTTTGGCAGAGCTTCCTGCAGGGATTTCTACAAAAATACTGTTCCTCCAATTTAGAAGTATTTTCATGCGTTCACGCAGAGGAATTTTTGAATTTAGTTGTTCGATGACATGAAGCATTGGTAATGATGGGTGTCGACCGATTCGTCAAGAAGCTGCTGAAACGTGACTGTCCCCATTTTATTATTATCAAATGTACTGGCTCATTGTGCAAGCTACGCATGCAAAAAGCTGTCATTGTACCTGGAACAGTTGATCCGTTCCGATACAATCCAAGGAATTCCAGATGAAACAAAGTATCTTGGAATTGAAGACCACCAGGCTATCGTTAGAGTCAGTCATCAAAAAGAATTTGGAACAGTTTTTGGAGTTAATGTTGTTTTTCTCGTACCAATTGTGCGAAGTTTTTCTCGTGCAAAACTGCGAAAACAATCAAAATGCACAGCGCTTTCTTTGTCATCTAAATATCCCGATGACACAGGCACTTCTCCACTTCCTTAATACCTAAAACTGTGCTAATGGTTCTTTATGGCCATATATGTAACGTTGATTACCTAAAACACCGGATGGATTTATGAGTTTCTGATTTCTAGAAACTTCTTCGTAAGGGAACGTCCAGTAGTTATGTCACGGAAGAAGACCTTTTTTACCCGCCCCCCCCCCCCTCCTTGTCACGTTTTTCTTATGGACCTTCAAAAATTTGTGTATGGATTGTCACGTTATCACGTGTATTTGTGCCTGTGTGCGTGTATGTATGTGTGTGTGTGTTCGTCTCTCTCTCTCTCTCTCTCTCTCTTGCATATCCCGGATTTTCCTTAATTCGGGCGAATCTAACATTCACAGACTCTCTTTGGTTACTTTCTCTTTCATTCATATTCCAATCACCCTTTACGTTTTTCATTCTACTTTATAACGATTTTTTATAACGACGCTGTAATAGAAGAAAGAAAACGAGACTGGAGGGAATCTATCGATGTTAGATTCGCCCTGATGAAAAAAAAAAAAAACCGAGAAATCATCCGTTAAATATCATTGCTTTGCTTTGTCTCCCATACCAGATGGACTGTGAGGGGAGAGCAAACCCCGTTCGAATCGGCAGCATGAACCTGCTTGCGAGCACTGAACCAATTTCACTTTTTTTTTCATGTAAAACTTATTTTATTTTCGTTTTCTTTTAACAATCACTGTTTTTTATACATTTTAATTGATTCGCTTTTGCTTTCATCTTTGGTTTTCTTCGTCTAATTGTTGATGTTTTTCCGTATTCATTGATTTGTTTTACATTTTCAATGCTATACATTGCTGGTTGAGTATTTGATTGCTTAACCTAATTTAACTACTACTTAACCTACTATGGAAACAATCCACGTATTATTCCATGTTCTGAAATTTGGGTTTTTACTATGAATTTTTGCTTTATCTGCGTTAACTGTTCTTCGATTATTCGAATATCGGCTATTTCATGGATAGCCGTGATTCTTGTGTACTTGGAGAGATTATATATCATTCTAAGATATTTGTTTTGGATTATTTGTAATTTTTTCTTATGCTTTCTTGCACAGCAGTCCCAAATCGGGGAACCATAGAGTATAACTGGTAGAACAATTTGATTGTATACCGCAGCTTTGTTAGTGTTCAAAAGTTTTGAATTTCTACTGATCAATTGGTATAGCTTTTTCAATAGTAAAGGGCGAACACGAAATTATTGCGACACCGAAAATGTCATGCCAATTTTCTTATAATGTTTAGAATCAAACCAAAATTTTAGGGTAGTTTTATACATATATTTACTTCAAAATTCAAAAGAAAAGTTAATCGATGGAGCCTTGAGTGTAAAATTGAACGCATTTTCGCTTGATGCCCTGCATCAAAGTCTTACAGTGTCATCCGGTACCAGTTTCTCAGTTTTTTTTTCCATTTTCTTAACATGTCCTTCTCGTCTTTGACTGTCTTTTTGCTCTTCCGAATTTCCCGCTTCATCATTACCCAGTACTGCTCCACCGGGCGCAGCTCCGGACGGTTTGGCGGATTCATGTCCTTTGGAACAAAATGGACAGAATTGGCCTCATTCCACCAGGACACTTTTAGAATAGTGGCATGATGCCAAATCTGACCAAAATAGTGGAGCTTCGTCGTGCTGCTGCAAGAACGGCAAAAGGCGCTTCTCGAGGCACTCAGATTTGTAGATCTCGCCATTCACTGTGCCCTTTGTCACGAAAGGCTCACTCCTCAGTCCGCAAGAGCAGATGGCCTGCCAAATGAGATATTTGGAGGCGAACTTCGACATTTTCTTCTTCTTAAATTTGTCGTCCACATAGAACTTGCTCTTGCCGGTGAAAAACTCCAACCCCGGAATTTGCTTAAAATCGGCTTTTATATACGTTTCGTCGTCCATCACACAGCAGCCATATTTTGTCAGCATCCTCTCGTAGTGCTTCCGTGCCCGAGTTTTAGCCGTCGATTGTTGCCGCTCATCGCGGTTTGGGAAGTTCTGTACTTTGTATGTATGTAGTCCAGCTCTCTTCTTTGCATTCTGGACGTAGCTCTGCGACATGCCGATCTTTTTAGCAAAATCACGGCTTGAGACGTTGGGATTTGCTTTAATCATCCGCTTCACCTTTCCCTCCGTCTTTTTGTTCTCCGATCCCGGTTTTCTTCCAGCTTCTTTGCCGTGGTCCAACGTCAACCACTCCTGGAACCGCTTCAACACTCTGGAGACGGTTGAATGGTGAATGTTCAACATTTTCCCCAACTGCCGGTGCGACAGGTCAGGAAATTCCAGGTGTTTGGAAAGAATTTGTTCTCTCGACTCGCGTTGGTTCACCTCCATTTTCGTTGAATCGAAAAACACGACTTCGAGTTTGACAGCATGTAAACAATACACATCAATGAGAAAGTGTGCAAAATTTGGTTGATTTTTACCCAATGGTAAAAAAGTTATGCCCTGTTGAATGTGTCGCAATAATTTCGTGTTCGCCCTTTAGATACTAACGATTTGAGGGTTAAACCATAACGGAACATGTGTGGCACTCTGTGGCACACTTTTGACAATTGTACTTTTCGATGATATAATCCAGTAGCTCTGGAAAACTGACGTTGTAAATTTTTGTGATCTTGTTTTGATTTGTTTGTATCTTACACAACAGTTACACAAACATAAAAAGAATTTAGAAAAAAATGTTCAAAAGTGAGCTTGAGCTACTTTTTTGTTGAGGTGAGATCTCGAGTGGAACAATGGACGAGGTAAGTGATTAAATTAATAGTAGTAACATGATAGTTACATGATATCACTTTGCAGTTTACATAATAGTACATTTTTGGAGCAAATTTGAGCCAGAATACGCAACCGTCAACCTCCATATCCGAAACATGTTGAAAAGGCAAAACCTCTGGAGCCAGTCGCTCAGCTACCCATCGAGAGGATCCGAAGGGTTGAAGATGACATGCGGATTATAGCTGAGAGCCTTCGTGAGGAAGTTGCAGCTGGTGGAACCCAGAAGAAGTTATGCAAGTGAAGAGGTGCTCAAAAAAGATATCAAATATTTTCTCAATCCTGCAACCGTCACATCCGTCAGCATCGAGCTGTTTGACAAAGATGCTGAAAAGCACTCACAGGCATTGTATGAGAAAATTATGCTACGTTTTTCACAGTAAGTGTATTTACGAATTAATCAAAACTTTATCTCACAGTAACTTTCTTTTACCAGTGGTATTGAGGACTTTGTTTTCGATGTTTTTCCTAAGGGCTGTGAAAAGTTCCGACCGGAGGCGTTATGCCCTTATTGCCAAACGAATGAGCAAAGATCGAAGTTATCGTTTTTGAAGGACGAGAGAGGAAACTGGCACATTTATAGCCTGACCAGGCATATCAATAAGTGAAAGAAATTATTAAATGTGCGATTGGTCTCATTTGTTTTCTTTTATTGTTTAGCAAAGGTTACTATTAAATTATAAAGTTCTAATAGAAATATTTTGCTGCTCACTTTACTACTCCTGTGGAGTATTCCACTAATTCAGAAGCTTATAGCATTTTCTGGAATACAAAGCAAATAAAAACATAACAATCGTCTGGTTGCCAGGCGCAGCCAAAACATAACATTTGAACTGTCAAATGACCGTGGTACACATGGACACCTATTGGCACAACGATCGGAACAGCAGGGCTCATCGTAACGTTTAGAAGCACACTAAAAAAATGAGCACAAGAGATATTGTGCTGAGTGACCCACCCCTTGGTTAAGGCTAGTATGCAGCTCAAAAGTAATGTGCATTAGGATAGGACATATAATGGTCAAGAAATGCTTTTACTTTCGGAATTACTTACAGGCATTAGGAAACGAAAATATTTTAATAAAACTCATTCCTAAAAAAACGTAAAATCGGCTATTCTATTATATTTTCACTCATTTAGTTACAAGCGTTGCAAGGCTCGCACCGGGTTCAGCCAGTAATTTAATACATTCGTTTCAAAATCCTTGATTACATTTTTCTCTGTTTAACACCATTGTAAGTTTCTCCCGTTTCAAATGTTAGCGTCGAAATTTTCTTCGATTTGCACTGTGTTTTAACCCCGATCGCAACGCTGAGTTCCATGTTTCTTGCAAACTGCTTGCCAATTTTAAAATTTGGAACTGTCAAAATTAAAACTAGAACTCGTTAATCGCAATGCGATGTTTTAAAAAATATTGTGTTTACAAAAATCACTTGTAAAATTACTTGTAAAAAACACTAATTTGACAATCATCAGTCATAACAGCTGACCCAGCTAGAAAGAAAACCAATTTAAAACAATGTTGCACTCGAGGTTGCACTCGTGTTTGAAATCGCGGTGAAAATAGAACAGAGCTGTCCAGCAGTTGCAAATTTGTTGCAAAAATTTGCTCGAAAAGTAGAACTGCAACACAGCATTGGGAATGGCTTGTTTAAGTTCTAGTTGTTAACTATAAGGGCATCTTCAACGGCGATCCAAATAGTGGATTGGATTTATTTTTTTAGACCAAACGCTTAAACATCCCTGCACCGGTGTTGTAAATTTTATTTTATACTGGATCTATTTTGCATAATTTTAAAACTGGTATAGGATTTGATCTATTCTTGCAGCAATTTGGAACAAGAAAAATACCGTTCCAAAACACTACACGCTACTTGATAATACCAATTATTGAGTGAAATTTCAGCTTTTGCTAACCAATAACTCAATTTTATTGAATACTAGCTGATCCCGGTGCGAGCGTTGCTACGCCTGCAACTAAATGAATGAACATTACATAGAACTGACGCTTTTTTTTAATGAGTTTTTTTTGAGTAATAAGGAGTTCAAACTTCTATCAGAACATTCTTCTTACCCAGACAATACACAGTTTGGGGCTTAGTTACCTGGATAATTCTCAGGATTGGTTGAAATTTGTGTTTGAATTCACCATAGAAACATTTCCAGCATTCAAAAAACCCCGCATACCATTTTGATTCCATTTGCTTGATTAGTTCTCAAGCTATGCAGAAATTTGTGTTTCATTTGTATGCGAGTCGGTAGGGGGAAGTGGTCTCAAACAATCATAAGAACCTTCCCCAGCCCCAAAAATACCTGCATACATATTTTCACTCCGATTGGTCAGACAGACAGTCAGACAGAAATCCATTTTAATATAAATAAAAATAACCCCCACATGCCAAATTTGATTCCATTTGCTTTCTTAGTTCTCGAGTTATGCAGAAATTTGTGTTTCATTTGTTTGAGAGACCCCATTTGTTTGAGGGGGGGGGGGGGCTTCAGAAGAGTCTCAATGACCATAAAAATATTTCTCTCCTTCAAAAACCTCCATATGCCAAATTTGGTTCCATTTGTTGGATTAGTTCTCGAGTTATGCAAAAATTTGTGTTTCATATATATGGAAGATCCCTCTCTCCACTTTTAGAAGACGGAGGGGTCTCAAATCATCATAGAAACATTTCTCTCCTTCAAAAACCTCCATATGCCAAATTTGGTTCCATTTTCTTGATTAGTTCTCTAGTTATGCATAAATTTGTGTTTCATTTGTAATAGAGCCCCCCCCCCTTCAGAAAAGGGAGGGGTCTCAAATTAGCATTGAAACAGTATTCATCTACAAAAACCTCCACATGCCAGATTTGGTTCAATTTGCTCGAGTTATACAGAATATTGTATTTCATTTGTATAGGAGCCCCCCCCCCCCTTTCAGGGCGAAGAGGAATCTGAAACCATCATAGAAACCTACCTTGCCTTTAAAACCTCACACATGCTAAATTTGGTTTCTTTTGCTTGGGGTCTCAAGCCACCGTAGAAACATTTCTTGCATACAAAACCTCCACATGCCATATTTGGTTCCATTTGTTTGAATAGTTCTTGAGTTATGCAGAAAATAGTTTTTCATTTGCATGGGAGCCCCCCTTTCTAAAGGCGGGAGGGGTGTCGATCTATAATAAGATCCTTTCCCGGACCTAAAAACCCCTGCATACAAATTTGCATAGCGGTAGGGATAGTTCTCATGTTTGGTTTAAATTTGTGGTTCGTATGTATGGTAGCCCCCCTTTTCAGAGTGAGGAGAGGTCTTAAATTACCACAAAAACATTTCTTGCCTTCAAAAACTCACCCATACCAATTTTGGTTCCATTTGCTTGATTAGTTCTCGAGTTATACAGGAATTTGTTTTTCATTTGCATGGGATCCCACCCTTTCTAGAAGCAGGAGGGCTCTCGAACTATCATAAGATGCTTTCCCGGACCCAAAAACCACTGAATACAAATTTGCAAAGCAGTAGGTATAGTTTTCATGTTTGGTTGAAATTTGTGTCATTTGTATGAGAGCCTCCCCTTTTTAGAGGGAGGAGGGGCTTTGAACCACCATAAAAACATTTCATGCCTTAAAAAACTCGTCCATTCCAAATTTGATTCCATTTGCTTGATTATTTCTCGAGTTATGCAGTAATTTGGGTTCCATTTGTTTGAGAGCACCCCCTCCCCCCTTCCTCCTCATATGACGGAAGAGTCTCAAATCACCATAGAAACATTTCCCTCCTTCAAAAACTTCCACATGCGAAATTTGGTTCCATTTCTCTTATTAGTTCTCGAGTTATGCAAGGATTTGCGTTTCATTTGAATAGGTTCCCCCCCTTTCAGAAAGGGGAGGGGTCTCAAATCAACATAGAACAATTTTTTATCTTCAAAAACCACCATATACTAAATTTGGTTCCATTTGCTTGATTAGTTCTCGAGTCATTCAGAATAGTGTATTTCATTTGTATCGGAGACCTCCCCCCCCCCCCCCCTTTTGGATGGGAAGGGGTCTCAAACCAACATAGAAACATTTTTTGTCTTAAAAAACCACCACATGCTAAATTTCGTTCCGTTTGCTTGATTAGTTCACGAATTATGCAGAATATTGTGTTTTATTGTATGGGAGCCCCCCCTTTTATGACGGGGAGGGTTCTCAAGCTACCATAAAAACCTTTTTTGCCTTCAAAAACTCACACATGCTAAATTTGGTTTCTTTTGCTTGATTAGTTCTCGAGTTGTGTAGAAATTTGTGTTTCATTTGTATGGGAGACCCCCTTTCCAGTAAAGGGAGGGGTCTCAAACTATCATAAGATTATTTTCCGACTCCAAAAATCTCTGCATACAAAATTTCACGCCGATCGGTCTTTCCGCTCGCGAGTTAAATCGTGACAAAGTAAACCCCAACTCATTTTTATTATATAAAATATTCTGATTTATATTTGTGAGTCGAAAAGTAACCGTGTTTATTGCGTGTGATGCTGGCGGTGGACAAAAAGCTGTGTGGCTCGCCTCTGATGCTGATAATTACTTCTAGTTGCTCCCGGTGCTAGTAAAATGCCTTATCGTTTCATTCCTAAATAACGAATGCTTATCTTAGGTTTTTTCAGCCACTGCATACACCGAAAAACGCTGACTAGATCAAAATGAGGAGGTTCCGAGATTCCGAATAGTATTTCGAGTGAACGGAAATGAAAAGTAATGAAGTCTTAAAAGTAAACCATCTGTTTATTTAGAGATTGGTAATGATAAGCACTTGCAAACGGCTGATACAGATACATTTTGGAGAAGCCTCTAATTGACTCTAGTTGTCGCATAATGTCCAGGAACACCTCTCTTGGCAAGTGGAACCGCAAAAGAGCTTTTCGTTGTAGATTTTCGTGTCGCTTAGGTAGTCCTGGAACAGCTGATCATGACCGGAACGGAAATCACGGTCGACGTTGGGGCGTCATCCAGGATTTGGCCCTCTCCGTTTTGACTCTTGTTTATCCACTACCAAATCAGCATTATCTGATATCGTTTTAATGAAATGCATGCATTCACACACTCACCTTTAGCCAAACGAAAGAACAAGTATTCCTTGTCGTCAGCTAACGACGCACTACTGGCATTATAAATTATTTGGTCAAACCAATCAATGGAAAAATGTTTGTGAGAAATCTGCGATCTCCTTGGCGATCCCTGAAAAAATAAACTTCTAAGCTCTGATGTTGAATGATCGACAGGATGACAGATGTTGGCGGGTTTAACAACAAGAAAAACAACACCGGTGCGGGGAACGCAAAGTTGGTCTATTTTAGCTAGTTCTATTCAAGTTTCTCTTATGCAAATCAGGTATAAAGTTGATCTTAAAATAGACCGCCGCTGAAGATGCCCTAACAGCCCATAAAAAGTAGAACAGCGTTGGGAACGGCCTAATATTATTTTCTCATGCTCATTCCGTTGCCATGAAAACATGGCCTTCTAGTCGTAGCAACCTTTTCGTTCATGAAAGTTTCAACAGCATTTAGTTGCCAGTGACGGTTGTCAATTCTGATGTCAAGTGCTAATATTTCTCCGTATTCTGAATCTAGCGTTTTCAAAGTTACTTGAGGTGTGCGAAATTTCAAATCATTAACAGAAGTTGAGAACATAATCTTAGTTCACAGCCGCCGTATTCTCGAACCAGCTGGGCAAATAGGTTGATAGGAATGGCGAAATTTTAAATGCGCAAAACATAGTTATATTCCATTATATCGTTTAAATTGCATCTCTAAAGTTCTAAAATTAATAATTAGTAATTATTACTGTTTTGAACGCCCAAATTGAATATTTCTCAAATGTGTACAATCGAAAAATTTATTGGCTATATGCTAAACGATGCAGAGCCTGCAAGTGCCCACCATCGTAGCTAATTTCCTCCAACAACCCGAATTGCGAAAACTTCAGTGACTTCGTTTACAAAACCGCTAATCAGTGTTGCCTGCAGTTCCGTTCCGTTGCACCTTATGTTTTCCTAACAGATTATTTGTTTTTTCCGATTAACAGGAATTCTGAAGTGAATAATTGTTGGTACTCGCTCCACCATGGTTCAATTAGTGAAACATGAGTTTCAATTTCGCCCGTATTCCAACGAGCATTTTCTCCTCACAAATTTTAGTATGATGACCCTAAAAGCCGGCTAATGATCCTCTCCGCATTTCCACTTTCAGCATAAATTTCCCGCTGCCGATTAATTGCAATCCCGCCGATCACTACTTCAAATTGGTCTGCGATTACAGCCAAAACGATCATGTGGAAAACGATCATCATCATCATCAGCAGCAGCAGCAGCATCATTTTCGGCAAACAGAGCAAGAAGCGGAGTACAAAACGAGGCAGGAGATTGTGCGCAAGTGCCACATGAAAAACGTTGGCAACAAGTGCCTGATGGGACCGTACCACCAAAGTGATGTGATTGATAAGCTTTGTCGGTAAGGGGATCCATTTTCGCTATTAAAAGTTTTAACGCTCATTTTCCTATCGCTTATCTCGACATACGCGTCTTTTTTTTCTCTCTCGCTCTCTCTCTCTTCCAGTGATAATCACCACGCGTGCTGGCCGTCGCAGCTTTACCTACTCCTGCACCGCGGAATCATCGACAGTGTCCGAAACGTTCGACAATACGTCATTGTGACGCTTTTGTTTTTGGTAAGCTGTCCGAAGATCAAAACTGATCGGTCTGATCCCATTCAAATTGCGATATTTTCTTCCTTTCCATTTCCATCAACCGTATATCTTTTCCAAAATCGTTCAATTTGGACGCGTGGCGGTCTTAATGGGCCTATCTAGATCACTAGCATTACCATCTCGGCGCTTTACTTTCACGTCACGCCCGGCAGTCAAACGGCGATCCAAGACATTCGGGGAGCGCTGTTCCTCATCATCTGCGAGCTGCTCTACACCATCAGCTATGCGGTGTTCTACGTATTTCCCCAGGAGATGCCCCTGCTGCGACGGGAGGTGGGCGAACGGATGTACCGATTGTCGGCATATTATGCGCACAAGGCGCTGTTGACCGTGCCGAAGGCGCTGTTCGAGTCGTACCTTTTCATCGGGATCATCTACGGGTGTGTGCGGTTTTCCACCGGATTTGCGACGTACGTCGGGATGGCGGCGGTTAGCACGGTGGCTAGTCTGCTGGCCGTTGCTTACGGTATGTATTGGCGCACGCATAATTACATCATTATCGTTAGATTAAGCCTTTCTTCGTGCGAAGTGAGTGCTCCAGTTTGAGCACTGGCTATGTGTGATACTCTCAGATAGGAGCGCTATTAAATTTTAGTTTCATTTTCAAGTGTAACAACCATTTTGAAGTGAGATAAATCGAGTGGGTAATATCAGGGACATAAGCGCATAGACGAAGGGTTCATTCAGGTTTGTTGATTCAATTAGAGTTCCCTTGGAATATTATACACGTTAGGGAAACGGGTACTCGTAGATAAAAAATCTTCAGCCTCATCAAATCGTTTAAAAATTTAAAATTTTCTATTCTCTAAAATTCCAAACATATGTGCGCTGGACCATATTTCAAGAAGGGTTTGCCATTCAAACTACAATGTTAATTTGTTATAGATGACTTTCAAGTATATTTACTTTTGCACAGGCATGTAAGTACCATGAATTCGGGTGAAATTGGTCACGTTTGCATAAGGCATAAGTACTGTTGTATATACAAGCCGCCAATAATAGTTTAACCACGTATGAAAGAATATTTTTAAAGCACAACTAGTTTATTTCATTATAATACAAATATTCTATTCGGGGTGAAATTGATCACTAAGAAATTGGGACAACATTATAGATAAACTGTGTTCTTTTGATTGATCTCAATTTATTTTCCGTCGGTCTATTTTCGGTCCGAGTCCAAACACCAGCAAAAAGGAGATGACTTCACTAGGATTCTGCAGATTGAATCCATCAACACATGGGCCGGGACTAACGGCTTTACACGTGATCAAAATCCCTACGGTGCCGACTAGAATTGATTCAAGACCCTTTGGGGTGGAAAACAATACCACTGCTATCGATAAAATTTGGTCAATATTCAAATTACAATTTGAAACTTTATTAAACGAAGACGTTTTCCTCAAGAATTTTAACTTGGTGGTTGATGATACAAAGTGTATTGTTTTTTTCTTCTTCAATCATTAAATTAAGCTAATTTTACTGCACTTTTTGGTTCTTGTTAATGTTCAATGAAAAGTCAGATAATAGTAGAATAATACTAGTCATGTTACATGTTCTTTTAATACTCTTGTCTGCATTTTTGAAAAGAAGTTTTATTCGAAAATTAAAAGTGTAAAAAAAATGAGAAGAAGCAAAATTAAAACAAAAAAAAATCAGTGGGGTTGTGTATAACACACGACCGGTTGACGTAGACTACGTTAAACTGTTCGACTAGTTTCTTTATAAAGAGCGGAACATTGCAACCTAGGTACTGTTCTAATGGGACGTTGGGTTAGCTTAAGTATGTAGAACATTCTATGACTTGCTTCATAGAAATTATTTGGCATCCGTGAAAATGGATGTTTGGATTGAATGTTGGTAAGATGAAAGAGCAACGGTTGTGCTGACTGTAGTTATGGTGTTAATATCATCGGCCAGCTGGAGACCATTATCCATATCGCGTAACAGATTGTTCAGGGTCTGTTTGGGAATTCAAAGTAAAATAATAATGATATTGTAAGATATTTGTAAGTTGACAGTCGTGAAAACCTCAAACTGATTGAAGCAACTATTCTCGAAAAGCAGTTATTATCAAATTTTACTTGACCCATACCCTTACCATCTGATCAAAATAGTGTGGGTGTGTTACTAATAGATCGTTAGATTTGCTGTTTGTTAGAACATTCTATTGTACACTCATTAGAAAGCTTTAAATAATGAAACAGCCTCGAGTTGAAGGTTCTACTCCCGCGTCCCAGTAGTTGTAAACGCATCAGCAGTTGCACGTAGCGAAACCAAAAGAAAGCAACCAACAAGATCTCTCTCTCTCTCACACACACCCACCCACATTTCTATATCATCTACGTATATATCGACATCATCTTCAAATACATCAAAATCATCTACATATTTATCTATATCATCTAGATATAGGTATTTTTATATTATCTACATATATTTCTATATCATCGACATACATATCTATACATATATATGTACATCATATCGTAATATGTTCTTTATTGTCGTCAATCAGGAGTAGACCATATGTTACATGTGTTACATTTTGTTCTTAATCCTAGTTATACTAGAGGTAATAAAATACATAAGATTAGTTTAAATAGTGCCTGGTTTACATTATTCATATGGCGTGACCATTTCGTGTACATTAAATACTTAACTTCATCACTTATCGATCAATGCCTAGCTAACCTTGAAAAGAATGTTTGCCTAAGAGTGTTTTTATTCATTGTAATATCAATTCTTTCACAATTTGCATTGTAGCAAGACATCATTTTGTTCAAAGGCCCATTTTTGGCATAGTTTGTTCTATGATTGCTAATATAAAAAAGATTTCTGATTCTGAGCGAGCGGATAGGAACATAAAAATTTATATTTTCTAATATCTCAGGGGCATTGACCCTTTGTGCAATTTATCATCATTTATAAAAGCTACCATAGCAAAGTCTCTTCTCTTTTGTAATCTCTCTAAATTGATCAATAAACATCGTGATTCATAGGATGGCAGCGGAAAGGTAGTCCAACCTAACTTACGTAGAGCAAATAGTACAAATTGTTTTTGAACTGATTCAATTCGATTATTATGCGTTTCTTGATATGGGGCCCAAACAATGCTGCAGTATTCAAGTAGGGGTCTCACAAGCGTTACATATAGTGTTTTGATCGTATAAGGATCGTTGAAGTGCAAACTAAATCTTTTAATAAACCCAAGCATGTTGCTTGATCTATAAATAATGCTGTTATAATGATAAACAAAAGTTAGCTTAGAGTCGAGTATTACACCTAAGTCTCTCACCTGGCTGCATCTTTCAATATTATTCTGTCCAAGACTAAAAGTTTTCTGCATTGTAGTTTGCTTTCTTGTAAATGATATTGAATTACATTTTTTCACATTAAGTTCTAGTAAACTCTTCTTACACCAGTTGTGAAAGTTGTCAGCATCATGTTGAAAATCTTCGAGATCGGTTGTGTTACTTATTTCCATAAAAAGTTTCATATCGTCTGCATATATAGAAACATTTAGGCGTTTCAATATGTGCTCCACAGGGAAGGTCCATTAATTATGTCACGCAGTAAGGGGGGAGAGGGGGTTTGGGAAAACGTGACGATCCATACAAAAAATTTGAAGGTCCATACAAAAAACGTGACAAGGGGGGGAGGTGGGGTTATAAAAGGACTTTTTTTTTGCGTGACGTAATTAATGGACGTTCCCACATCGTTGACAAATAAAATAAACAGTAGTGGACCCAGATGAGAACCTTGTGGTACCCCGGATGTGACGTTAACAATTTTAGAAAAAATCCTTCGTATCGTACTCGTTGCGTTCTTTTTGTCAAGTATGACTCGATCCATTCTAGTAATCTAGGATTGAAACCTAACTTAGATGATTTGAAAAGCAACAGTGGTATATCAACTCTGTCAAATGCTTTACTAAAATCAGTATAAAGCGCTTCTACATAATTCCCTTTATCCATTGCGTTTAAGGAGAATGTTATAAATTGAATCAAATTAGTAGCTGTTGATCGCCCCTTAACAAAACCATGTTGCTTGGCAGTTATTAAGGTTTTCACCTGTGAGAATATGTTGTCATTAATTAAGGACTCGAACAATTTCGGAATGCAAGATAATATAGCAATACCACGATAATTTTTAATATCAGATTTTTTCCCACTTTTGAAAATATTGATTAAATAAGATTCTTTCCATCTAGAAGGCAGAATACCAGAGTCCAATGATGAGCTAAACAACCAAAATAACGGTTTAACTAACTCATTGGAAAGGGATTTGAGAAATATAGGTGGTAAGCCATCAGGCCCAGCCCCTTTTGAAGCATCCAAATTTTCTAGGCCTCGTAAAATTTCCAGAAGAGATACATTATATACTGATATGTCTTTCATTGGATCTGGAAGGTATGAAAAATATTGATGATCGCGTTCCGTTTCATCATGAGATGCATAAACGTTTTGAAAAAAATCAGCAAATAAATTACTTTTCTCATATGGCGTGCTACCAGCCCTGCTATCCAAATGCATTGTTGATGGGAAATTTGTAGATTTTTGTTTCTCTTTAGCAAACCTAAAAAAAGATTTAGGATCTGACTTGATATTATTTTCCACATGTGCGTTGTGCTTTGTATATGCATGTTTCATTTCTAAGTTCAGTTGATCGCATATTGCAAGATATGTTGAAAGATTTTCGTTAGTTATATTCCTTTTGAATGCTTTATGAGCTTTTTGTTTTCTGTTTTTCAGATTAATAATCGATCTATTGTACCAAGTTGGTACCTTTGGATTTTTTTTCTTCCTTGGTTTTTTGGGCACTTTATATTCTAAAATATCATATATAACTCTATAGAATGTGTCCACAGCCTTATGCAAGTCATCATTATGTAATAAAGTTTGCCATTCGATGCAACTTAACTCTTGTTTAATTTTTCCGTAGTCTGCTTTACTAAAATCGAAGTGTGATTCCGAGAAACTATTATCTAACATTGTGAATTTACCATGCACGAATATAGAGTATTCAATAGCAGTGTGAAAGACTTAATTTTTCCAAAGTGGAGCTGGTGATTCAGATACGCAAAAGTCATCGGTCATATTTGTGAACAATAAATCCAAATAGCAGTTATTTTGATTTTTTACGTGATTCACTTGATTTAGCCCAATTTCTGCACTTGTATCAAACAAAATACGAAGTGTTTCATTATCACCGACAACTGGTATTAAGAGAGAATCATTTACGTCATCTAACATAAAATTTGCAGTTCGTTGATTAAAGTCCCCATATATATGAACATTTGCATCAGGCTCAAAATTTGCAATAATTCGATCAGCAAGATTGAAAAACAATTCAAATGACTCTTTGTTTGCATATTCTGGAGGGAAATAAACTGCGGCAAAAATATGAATCTGATCATCGATGCTAAATTTTACCCAAACATGGTCAAACTCTTTGCACTTGCGAGAAGAAATTTGTTCTGAATCATAATTAGCACTTACAGCTATTAAAACACCGCCACCACATTTTTTGTTCGATAATAGTTTATCACGATCGTCTCTAAATACATTAAAGCGATCTGCAAAGACTTCTTCGTTATTTATGCTTGCATCCCAGCTTGTTTCAGTTCCTAAAATTTCATCGTAAGTACACGCCTCTACTTGTTTATAAATTTCATTCACCTTCAAAGCACTTTTCATCCTATTAAAATTTTGACAGTAAATTACTACCTCCTGGCTTTTATTACCACTGTTAGTACTAATTATCTCACCTTCCTGATATTGAGAGTTCGCTAAAACCGGGAAATCATCTGTTTCTTCAGAACCGTTGTCATCTACTTCCTATGGCTACCTACTGGTTCATACATTTTTCCCTCCAAATTCGCCACGAGCTGCATTAAAAATGACTGCCCAGCCGGCCACTCGCTAGCGTCAGCAACTAATCCATCATTCTCTCTGGTTGCTTGCCCGCGTTCCCCTTCTGCAGGGTACTTGCAACCGCCAGCTGCCAGGGCAATACTGACCATTGCCGCTCAGCACAGCTCCGTGGCTGCCGAGCGAATGAAATTTTTTTAAGGTGTCCCCCTTATATATCGTTCACTGACATGTATGAGACGTTTCTTATTTAAATTTGAAATCTGTGATAGGAAAGTACTGCGCATTAAGTAAATTTACTTTGAAAAATCGGCATTATAAGACATAAACTCTTGTTTTGGTTATTTTCAATAGTTTAAAATTGTTACCGGATAATATTTGATCATTTCCAACCGATTAATGTTAACGTCTTGAAAATCTATTGAGCATTTATTAAGTTATTAGCGTTTATTTTGTAACAATATATCGTGGCGGTCGCTTATTTTAAGATTTTCAATTGACACCCTACCCTTGCCGTAAAACTTAGTCTACGTCAAAACTATTCAACGAAAACATGGTAGTTAAAAAACAATTAACTGCAATCATTGGCTCAATTGCTATGCCGGACATAACAGCTTTAGTTTTGTTAGGCTTTATTTAAGTAGCAAAATTGGGCTTCTTTTTGTTGGTCAACACTGATCAATCTCACCCCACTGATCAATTTCACCCGAATTCACGGTACTACATCAATTTTCACAAAATATTGCAATGCTGATAAAACTTAACAATGCACAGGGGGCCAGAATGCGAATTAGGCTGAAGCGATACTAACTATAATTTAGAAGAAAAATTAGTAATCTCCATTTCATTCCAACTACCTTTGCTTATCTTCGACAGATATGCGTATTTCGTCTACAATGTGCAGACTTCTTCAGTGTCTCGTACTAATAACTCGACTTAGTACGATAGTCGAGTTATTAGTACGAGACACTGAAGAAGTCTGCACATTGTAGACGAAATACGCATATCTGTCGAAGATAAGCAAAGGTAGTTGGAATGAAATGGAGAATGCTAATTTTTCTTCAAATTTCTAGTTACAGGCATTCCACTAAACAGCTCAAACCCTCTAGAATTCATCTATCTCTAGTTTTCAAGTATAATATGCGAATATATAAAACCTTTCAAATGCAGTTCAGATTTTTTTTGTCTGCTTCAACCAGAGAGATTTATATTTGAAAATACCATATTTTTATTACATACATTTGACATACGATAGTGACAATTTCAGTACATCATAAGTTGTATCTTTTACTGTTCTAGAATCAATGGCAACACAGCTTTGCAGAAAAATTTGAAATGAAAAGCATAGAGCAAAACACCTGATTTTTATAGGTACACCCTAAACTATGTAGCAAAAATTTGCTCTAACTCAGTCATTTCAAAGCTACAGAAAAATTTGTTCAACCAAAATTGCTTTAAGTTTTCTCATCTACAACTTTTTCGATGAATATATGCTTATATTTCTACAAATAAAAAAGTTAAATTTTTGATTTTTCTGAAAATAAGGACCACTCTAGTTTTCATTCATACCAAAAGTAAAGCCTGATTATTGAAAAAACTTCAAACTTTGGCTGAAAACGTATCTTTCCTGCTAAATTCGCACTCAGGATCACTGTGCAATGATCTCAAAAATCAAATTTTAATCGACCGATTCACTAACTGAGTTTTATTTTAATATTTTCGTTTGCTAATATGTGGGTCTGTCCATAAACCGCGAGACCATAAACCATCAGACTCATTTCTGAAAATCTCAGACGCCTCCATCCCCCTTGTAGACTTTTTTCATACATATTTAAAAAAATTCGTACAAACTTAGATTTTTTTAAAGAAATCTGTAAAGTTTTACCGAATTCTTTAGAGCTCAACGTTCGGTAATCCTTTTTTACGGATTTCGATGAAATTTAACAGATATCTGTAAAAAATTTACCGGATTTCGGTAAAATTTCACCGAATTTCACCGATTACCGAACGTTTAGCTGTTGAGAATTCGGTAAAACTTTACAGATTTCTGTAAAATAATCTAAGTGGATATGGAGCGTAGACTATGGTATTATCTCCCCCATCCCCCCCGAAAATTCTACGTGGTTTATAAATAGCCCCTGTGTAATTTCTCGGAACATATCTTTCTACCATGGTTTTTTTTTTCTGTGTAGAAACATTTCATAGACAAAAAAAACTCTTCAAATGACGCCGTATCCTGTCAGTTTGAACGTATTTTTTTGTATATCCTTAGACTAACTACTTGCGCATAATGGAGCACTGGGAGTGAATCAAGTATCCCCCATTCTTGACTAAGAAACTCAAACTTTTATAGGAATGTGCTGCTCATCCCAGAAATACACATTTTATGTTTTTGTTGCCTGTATAATTCTCATATTCGAAATAAATTTCTGTTTCACTTGTATGAGACATGAGACACTTCTAAAGAGGGGAGGGGTCTCAAGCCATCATAGACACAAAGCGCGTCTTTAAAAACCCTTACATGCCAAATTGGGTTCCATTTGCTTGATTAGTTCTCAAATTAAGCAGAAATTTGTGTTTCATTTGTATGGGACCCCCCACTCCTTTCAGACAGAGAAGAAGTCTCGAACCATGATAAAAACCTTATCCGGCCCCAAAAACTCCAGCATTAAAATTTTCATTACAGTAAGGATAATTCTCATGTTTGGCTTAAATTGGTGTTCATTTGTATGAGAGCCCCCCCCCCAGGAATTTATGTGTCTTTTATATTGGACCCCCTTCAGACGGGGAAGGAGTCTTAAAAGTTAAAAAGTTGTATGATTAATTCACGAGTTATTGAAAGACAATCTGTTTCATTTGTATGGGAGCCATCCCTTCCTGATAAAGGAGGGGTCTAGAACCACCATAGAAACATTTTTTGTTTCCAAAAACTGCACATGCAAAATTTGGTGTCATTTGCTTGATTAATTCTCGAGTTATGCAGAAATGTGTGTTTCATTTGTAAGGGAGCCCCTCCTTTCAGAGATGGGAGGATTCTCAAACCATCATAAGAACCTTTCCCGACCCCTAAAAACTCCTCCATTCAAAATTTCACGCTGATCGGTTCAGTAGATTTTGAGTCCATAAGGCTCCGACAAATATACAGACAGGAATTCATTTTTATATATATACACCGTGTCCAATATATTCTCATACACTTATTCCTTGCATTAGTGTCGTGCAACTACTCAACATGCTTCACGTATGTGTTGGTGTATGTCCGATTGTTTTCATTCGGTGTTTATCTTTTACCAGCGATGAAGGCGTTTCGTGCTGTGGTGATTAAAAAGTTTTTGAAATGTGAGCGCCCGGGCGCTATTTTCAGAAATTTGAAAAACCTCGGAGTAAAGCGGAATTTTGTGTACCGAACCATCTGAAGGTACCGTTGGAAAGCCGATCAGACGATGAGCTAACGCTGGATCTGGTCAAATCCAACGTGGTAGACGAGGTGGCGAAACGTTGTTCGAGCAGATCATCGGAGTCCGTCCTCAAGATGCACGTGCAGCAGAAGAAGCTGTTGTGCCGTAATTGCCAGAAGCCGGGGCACAAGCAAAAGGACTGCCCGTCCCTCAACGAGAAGCGTCCCTACGGACGGAAGTCGTCGAAAGACCACCGTGAGAAACCACGGGTACGAGCAGTTCGTCAAGAAGCCCGGAAGAAGCAAGACAAGGTGCATTCGTTCGTGACGAAGGATGCCGCGACGGCGCCTAATGCGTGGATTGTCGACTCCGGCGCGACGTTGCACATGTGTGCGGACTGGTCGATTTTCGTGGAGCTTGATGAAAGGAGCAAACAGGAAGTGATTGTAGCCGATGGTACTGCAGCAAAGTCGGGATGAATCGGTTCGGGCCAGGTAACCATGCTTTCTCCGGAGGGTGAGGCATCTCAAGGAAGTGCTGTTGGTACTGAAATTCGAATCGAACCTGGTTTCCGTGAAGAAGCTAGCATCGAATGGAGCGACGGTTATTTTTGATGTCAACGGATGCCGAATACTGAAGGACAAGAAGGTGATTGCGGGAGCGACAGTTTCCGGGGGGCTGTACTGCCTGAAGGTTGCTCAGGAAGCGCCTGCCGCGAAACATACTTCCAACTGTCAGCAGAAGAAATCCGAAGTTCCTCTTCGGGTTCCAAGAGTACGTCCAGGCGGAATTTGGCAGGACTCCGAAGATCATTCGTTCCGACCAGGTTGGTGAATTCCGGAGTGGCGCAGAGCGAAAGAATCGCTCGCTGTTGGAAATAGCGCGCTGCATGCTCCAGGACGCTGGAATGTCACTGAAGTACTGGGCCGAAGCGATCAACACGGCCAACTATCTGCACAATCGTTTGCTGACGAAGCCGTTGAAGCAGAGCCCCTTCGAGCTGTGGATCGGGACGAAGCCGGACATGAGTCCAGATGTTTGACGAGTCCGATCTGTACGGTTTCGAGACAAGCAACGGTGATGCCAATGATTCCACATTCGTGGAAGAGCAAGAAGAGATCGGCGAATCCGACGGAAAGGCCTCTAAAGGGAATATTCCGTCTTCGCGATATCGTACGTGTAGCAACTCATCACGATGATGAACCTCGAACGTTCGAAGAAGCTATGTGCACCTCCGAGCACGAAAAGTGGAAGCAAGCCATGAAAGAGGAAATGCAGTCGCTGCAAGAAAATGCAACATGAGATGTCGTCCGTTTGCCGCCTAACAAGAGGCCGATTGGTTGCAAATGGATCTACAAGAAGAGAGCGGAAACGTGATCCGCTATAAAGCCAGACTTTTACCGCAAGGATTCAGCCAAAAGTATGGCACCGATTACGACGAGGTGTTTGCGCCAGTAGCCAAGCAAACCACCTTTCGTTCCCTGCCTGAGTGTCGCCGCCTGGCGAGGAATGTAGGTGAAACACGTTGACGTGAAAACGGCGTACTTGCACGAAGAGCTGGAGGAGACCATCTTTATGAAGCAGCCGAAAGAGTTCGACTATGGGACCACGGACGTCATTTGAGGAAAAGCCACTATGGTCTCAAGCAGGCCGATCGGGTATGGAATGCCAAAATCTCCGAAGTACTGAAGCAGCTGGGTTACGTGCCATCCGATGCAGATCCGTGCCTGTTCGTGAGGATCTATAAGAAGAAGAAGTCGTTCATATTGTTATATGAGGACGATATGCTGATAGTCACCGACACGGAAACCGAATATGAAAGAGTACGGGAGCATCTTGTGGGGCAGTTCACCATTACGTGCCTTGGAGATGTGAAGCAGTACCTGGGAATCTCAGGTGAAGCAATCCAGTGGACAGTTTTTCCTGAACCACCAACCTTATACCGAGAAAGTGACAGCACGGTTCGCACAAACGAATGCGACACGCTCTCCGATACCGATGGATCATGGATATCCGAATGCATAGCAGAAGGAGGAGGATCCCATGCCTAGGAACGATGAGTTCTAGAGCCTGGTGGGCGCTCTACTGTACGTTGCGGTTAATACGAGACCGGAAAACTCCCACATGCGAAATTTGGTTTCATTTGCTTGATAAGTACTCGAGTTTTGCTGGAATTTGTGTTTCAATTGTATGGGAGGAGCTCTCCTCCCCCCCCCCCCCCTTCCAGCCGATGAAGTAGCTTCGAACCGTCATAAGAACCTTCTCCGGCCCCGAAATCCCCTACTTATCAACTTTCATAACAGTAGGGATAATTGTCATGTTTGGTTGACATTTGTGTCTCATTTGTATAAGAGCCCACCCCTTCCAAAGAGGTGAGGAGTCACAAACCACCATATAAATATTTCTTGCTTCCAAAAACCCCCACATACAAAATTTGGTTCCATTTGCTTGATTAGTTCTTGAGCTATGCAGAAATTTCTTTTGTAAAATTTTTTATGCAGAGAATCCAGAGGAGGGAGGGGTCTCGAACCACCAAAAGAACCTTTCTCGGGCCTAAAAATCGATGCATACAAATTTTCATACCATTAGGGATAATTCTCATGTTTGGTTGTAATTTGTGTTTAATATGCATAGGATCCCTCTCCCCCCTCTTCCTAAGAGGCGAAGGGTCTCAAACTACCGTGAAACATTTCTTGCCTACTAAAACCTCCACATGCCAAAATTGGTTCCATTTGTTTGATTGGTTCTTGAGTTCTGCAGCAATTTCTGATTCATTTGCATGGAAGCCAGATAAGGGAGAGGGCTCAAACCACCATAAAAAAAAACTTTATCTTCAATAACCCCCACATGCGAAATTTGGTTCCATTTGCTTGTTTAGTTTTAGAATTAGGCAGAAATTTGTGTTTTATTTGTATGGGAGGTCCCTTTAAGACGGGAGAGGAGTCTCGATCCACCATGAGAATCTTTTCCGGCGCCAAAAACCCCTGCATTCACATTTTCATAACCGTGGGATAATTTTCATGTTTGGTTTGGCATACTTATTTGCATAGGAGTAGGGATAGCTCTCATGTTAGGTTGAAATTTTTGTTTCATTTGAATTGGAGCCCCCCTTTCCAGAGGAAGGGGGGGCTTTTTACCACCATGAAAACATTTCTTGTAATCAAAATCTTGCTTATACCAGATTTGGTTCCATTTGCTCTATTGGTTCTCGAGCTATGCAGAAATGTGTGTTTTCATTTGTAAGGGAGCCCTCCTCCCTTTTAGAGAAGGGAGGGGTCTCTTACTATCATAAGAACCTTCCCCGGCCCCAAAAACCCCTCCATGCGAAATTTAACGCCGATCAGTTCAGTAGTCTCCCAGTCCATAAGGTTCAGAGAGACAGAAATTCATTTATATATATATAGACTAGCTGAACCCGGTGCGAGCCTTGCAACGCATGCAACTAAATGAATGAAAAAGTAATAAAACTGGCGCGTTTATGGTTTTTGTTCTGAATGAATCTGGTTAAAATATTTTTGTTTGCTTGTGTGTGTGTAATTTATGCAAAAAAAAGGGTTTGTGTTATTAATTTAACCCTTTGACCGTTAATTTCTACCGGTTTTGATTTGTGCGTAGAAGCATTTCAGAGACAAACGAAGCCGTATCCTGTCAGTTTGTACGTAATTTTCTCTTGCCTAACCTAAGGATAACTTCTTGTGCATAACGTAGCACTGAGAGTAACTCAACCAATTCTTGACTAAAAAGGGGTTCAAACTTCTATCAGAATCTGCTGCTTACCCGAGAAAAACACGTTTTGTGTTTTAGTTGCATGGATAATTCTCATGTTTGGTGCAAATGTCTGTTTCATTGGTTTGAGAGCCCTTCTTCCCCCTCTCCAGAGGGAAGGCGTCTTGAACCACCTAAGAAAAAAATCCTGCTCAAAAACCCCCACATGCCAAAGTTGGTTCTATTTGAAGAACTCCAATTCCAAGAACTCGAGCTTTGCAGAAATTTGTGTTTCATTTGTATGGAAGTCCTCTCTTTTCCAGGCGGGGAAGGAGCTTCAAACCATCATAAGAACCTTCTCCGACCTCAACAAACCCTACATATAAGTTTTCATAACAGTAGGTCTCTAATTTGCATGAACGCCCACCCCTTCCAGAGAGGGGAGGAGTCTCAAATCTCCATAGAAACATTTCTTGGTTCCGAAAACCCCCACATCCTAAATTTGGTACCATTTGCTTGAGTAGTTCTCGAGTTATGCAGAAATTTGTGTTTCATTGGTGTGGGAGCACCCCTTCCAGATGCGAAAGGGGTCTCGAACCATCCTAAGAACCTTCCCCGACTCCAAAAATCCATGCATAAAAATAATCATACCTGTTGGGATAATTCTCATGTTTGGCTCAAATTCGTGTTTCATTTTTATAAGAGCCCCTTCTTTCAAATAGAAGGGGGGTCTCAAACCATCGTAGAAACATTTCTTGCTTACAAAAACCTCCACATGCCATATTTGGTTCCATTTGTTTGATTGGTTCTTGAGTTATGCAGAAAATAGTTTTTCATTTGCATGGGAGCCCCTAAAGGCGGGAGGGGTGTCGAACTATCATAAGATCCTTTTCCGAAACCCGAAAACCCCTGCATATAAATTTGCATAGCGGTAGGGATAGTTCTCATGTTTGGTTGAAATTTGTGTTTCGTATGTATGGGAGCCCCTCTTTCCAGAGTGAGGAGTGGTTTCAAATTACCATAAAAACATTTCTTGCCTTCAAAAACTCGCCCATACCAAATTTGGTTTTATTTGCATGAGGGTTCCCCTTTCTAGAGGCAGGAGGGGTCTTGAACTATCATAAGATGCTCTCCCGGATTTAAATACTCCAACATACAAATTAGCATAGCAGGAAGTGTAATTCTCATGTTTGGCTTAAATACGTGTTTCATTTTTATGGGGGCCCCTTTTTCCTTATGGAGGAGGGGCTTCAACTCACCATAAAAACATTTCTTGCCTTCAAAAGCTCACCCATACCAATTTTGGTTCCATTTGTTTGATTAGTTCTCGAGTTATGCAGGAATTTGTTTTTCATTTGCAAGGGATCTTCCCTTTCTGGAGGCGGGAGGGGTCTCGAACTATCATTAGATGCTTTTCCGGACCCAAAAACCACAGAATACAAATTTGCAAAGCAGTAGGCATAGTTCTTATGTTTGGTTGACATTTGTATGAGAGCCCCCCTTTTAAGAGGGAGGAAAGGCTTTGAACCACCATAAAAACATTTCATGCCTTTAAAAAACTCGTTCATTCCAAATTTGATTCCATTTACTATATTAGTTCTCGAGTTATGCAGAAATTTGTGTTCCATTTGTTTGGGAGACCCCCCCCCCCACCCTTCTCATATGGCGGAAGAGTCTCAAATCACCATACATACATTTCCCTCCTTCAAAAACATCCACATATTAAATTTGGTTCCATTTCTCTGATTAGTTTTCGAGTCATGCAGAATATTTTATTTCATTTGTATCGGAGCCCACCCCCCTTTAGGATGGGGAGGGGTCTCAAACCATAGGAACATTTTTTGTCTTCGAAAACCACCACATGCTAAACTTCGTTCCGTTTGCTTGATTAGTTCCCGAGTTATACAGAATATTGTGTTTTATTTGTATAGGAGCCCCCCCTTTTATGACGGGGAGGGTTCTCATGCTACCATAAAAACCTTTTTTGCCTTCAAAAACTCTCGCATGCAAAATTTGGTATTCTTTGCTTGATTAGTTCTCGGGTTTGCAGAAATATGTGTTTCATTTGTATGGGAGCCCCCCTTTTCAGATAAGGGAGGGGTCTTTAACTACCTTAAGAACCTTTTCCGGCCTCAAAAATCCCCGCATACAAAATTTCATGCCGATCGGTTTAGTAGTTTTCGAGTTTATTAGGTTTAGACAGACAGACAGAAATCCATTTATATATATATATAGACTAGCTCAACCCGGTGCGAGCCTTGCTACGCTTGCAACTAAAGGAAAGAAAATTTAATAGAACTGGCGCTTATATTGCTTTTTTTAGGATTAGTTTTGTTTAAACATTTTCGGTTGCTAATGTGTGGGTCTATCCATAAACCACGTAGACTCATTTTTGAAAATCTCAAACCTCTCTCAACCCACTCCTAGACTTTTGTTTTCTTTTTGTTTTTTTGAAATTTTGTATGGAGCGTAGACTTTGGTCTTACCGAACCCCCCCCCCCCCCCACAAAAGCTTACGTGGTTTATGAACAGTCCCTATGTAATTTCTGAAAAATAAAACGTAGGTGTGTTTTAGTTGTAGCCTTCTTTCTACCATGGTTTTTCTTTCTGTGTAAAAGCATTTAATAGACAACACATTTATCTTCAAACTTCGCCGTATCCTGTCAGTTTGATCGTAATTTTCTCTTGTAGATTAACTTCTTATGCTTAATTTAGCGTTGAGAATAAATCAAACATCCCCCATTTTTGACTTTGAAGGGGTTCAAATTTCTATAAGAATATGCTGCGTACCCGTGAAATTCAGATTTTGTGTTTTAGTCGCCTGGATCATTCTGATGTTTGGTTGAAATTTTTGTTTCACTTATATAAGAGCCCCTCCACCTCTAGAGAGGGGAGGGGTCTCAAACCTCAGTAGACAAAAAGCCTGTCTCAAAAACCTCCAAATTTGGTTACATTTGCTTGATTAGTTCTTGAATTATGCAGAAATTTGTGTTTCATTTGTATGGGAGCCCTCCCTTCCAGAAAAGGGAGGGGTCTCTCACAATCAGAAGAACCTTCCCCGGCCCTTAAAACCCCTTCATGCAAAATTTCACGCCGATCGGTTCTGTAGTTTTCGAGTCTATAAGGTTCAGACAGACAGAAATCCATTTTGATATCTATGGGAAATTTATGAAAAGCAATTATCTGTCTTAGCTTTTTTTTATCACCATCCGAAAAATAAGTCAATTTTTTTTAATGCAAACGTTAATGGTCTTTAGTGATTTCAAGACAAAATAGTCAAAACGTTGAAAGTAACATTTGTAAACAATGACTTCTAGCGTATTTTTTCTGGGATCTGTTTGCTTCCACAAACAAAATAGCACCAGAAACAGATACAGGGAGTTATTACCTTTCCGTCGGTAGTGGATGTAGATGTTGGCAACCAGGCATTCGCAGGAAATTTACGTTTTAAGTCATTGTTTACAATTGTTACTTTTGACTTTTTGACGATTTTGTCTAGATTTTGGACGGGGGCGAAAATGTTGTTTTTCAGCAAGATAAAGTGTCATGCAGCCACTAACACCAAAAACTTTTTGAAGGCCCATGCCATTCCTGTTATGAAAAGACCAGCATACAGTTTGGTTAGGAAATTTTGTGTTTACAAAACAATTTATTTGCGCAAGCAGGTGATTTGAAAGCGCTGGGCAGCTGAGAAAATAACTTTTATCAATGAGTGGGCTAAAATTACTCCGAACACAGCTGAATCTCGCATTCACTCTGTACCAAGGTAACTGCAATAGGTTATCCTAAAGAAATACGAAGCAACACACTACTGATATCTACATGATACCTGCTACTGTTTTCGGAAACAAAGTCAATAAATATATTTTTCAAATTGGCGTTATAATCATTGCCACCTAAAACTTATCAAATGAACCAACACTCAAGGAATTTTAAAGATTGGACTGTTTCTAGCTTTTCAAAAGTGCTAACAAATAAAATCGCACCTCGATCACATCTCCCAGATCAAATCTCATTCCATTGAGATCATCTCAACTGCTTCTAGTTAATTTGCATCTCAGGTACACGAACGAAAAAAAAAAACTGTACTAAACTCGTCATTATCCATTTCGATCCTCTCCTCTCGGCAGGCTACCTGTTCACGTGCATCACCGGTTCGCTGGAAATGTCGATCGAGCTCGCCAATTTGATCTTCCTGCTGTACAACCTGTTGGGCGGTCTGTACTTGAATGTGCGAGCATTTCCCATCAGCAAGTACCTGTCGTTTTTCTTCTTCGCATCCGAGGGAGTTTCCATCTACTACTGGCATACGGTGCAGAACATCACCTGTGACGAGGGACGGAACACTACCTGCCTGCCGGATGGTGAAGCTGTGCTGCAGGATTATGGCTACGGCACAACGCTCGATACGGTTTACTTTAACTATCTCGTGATGGCAGGGGAGATTTTAGTCGTTCACTTTCTGGCCTACTTAAGCTTGAGGCGATTTGTTCGGAAGGTTGGGTTCTACTGAAAGAAAACACGTGAAGAACGCAAATAAAGCAATCCGTTTTTGGGATGGTTTAGAGCGGTTGTATTTATTCAGGTAAAATATTCGAAAGCCTTAGACAATCCCCGCAGTATAATTACAGCAGCTCGGTCGTTCCAAATCTCGGTTGGTTGGTTGGTTGGTTGGTTGGTACACGCATTTTCGATAGCTTTCATCTTAGGCGTGCGATCAGCGTAGATCTCAAAATCATTGATCACAGATTTGCTTCTGTTCGGCAGGTGCCAGCCAGCCAAGACCGTTGGACCGACGGACGGGCCGACGGACTCAGCAGCATCAAACGAGAAAACAATTACTCTGCTGGCACAAGCGAAATATGAGCATTTACGGTTCGAAGATAAAAAAAAATGACTAACCCCCGCGTCCTCCACTTTGTTGTAAGTCTCGAGCCTTGGAGTGAGGTTGGTACATATTTACGCTTTTAGATAATGATAGTTCGGCCAAAAACGATGAATCAAAAAGCTACCCCCGAGCATCATGGTCCGAGTGTGAAAACATTGTACGTAATCACAGGTAAATTTGGGTGCCTTTTAGCTTGGGATTTGCTCATCGGAGTGGTTTTTCGTTAGTAGGTATGTGTTTCTTCTTCGAGAGTTGTTCGATGCTAGGCTATTCAATTGCGCTCGACTCAAGTTCAGGTGCTGAGGATTGGCACGAGTCATCGGATAGTATGGCGATCGGTGTTTTGCTTTTATCCGAAACGATACAGTGTAATCGTTAGTGATCTATGAGGATGTTATTAGCTTTTCTGAGCTGCAAGTGGATCATCTTTCAGTACATTTAATCTAATTTTTTTCTTTGAAGAAATGATGATCCATAAATCAATAGATAGGCTTCTCGAAAATTTAGTTTTGATCTTGATTTAGAAGTAACAAAATGAAATGTTTTTAACCATACGAACTTTCGAGCATCGTTCGTTCGAATAAATTGGCTGCCCGAATATAAAATTACCATTAGCTGTATGATCATTATTATACATTTTCCATTCATGTTGTAATCACCATTATGCGTATCATCCGTGTATAATGCTTGTGTAATGTAAGAAACCATTCAAACTTTAAACAACCATAAATAGCGTATTCTATGTATGATAATGATTACATAAACAAGAAATTAACAGTTCCGTATAGTATATCCCTTGCTCATTCATTGTATGATATAACGAAGTAAAGATATGAATTATGGTCACGATAAACAAAAAAACAGGAAACTGTTTTAACAATACGTAATTTTTAGTGTATTATTACAAAACTTATGACTCATGTTATAATACTGATCATTATAATAAGTTTTTGTATTATTTGGGAGCGGTTTTATCAGTGTGTTGCAGGGTATGTTGCAATTAAATTAAGTAGATTTTACTTTCTAACTGAAATTTAATCCACTTGTGAACAGTATTGTTTATTTTAATAATATACCTTTGATTGTCGATTTTTACGGTTTTTGAATCCACTGATATCTTATTATAGTATTTCTAGTATATCCTATTTGACTTAAAGTTCCATAAATCAGGGTGTTTTTTTTTTTGTTGGATTACCTTTGCTTTGGTTTGGTATTTTTTAATTATATCCCTTCAATTTCTATACATTTTTCACAACGACAAGCTTTTAATAAAACAAATGACAACATCAAAGGTGTGTTTTTATTTACTTGGATTGGGAGAAAAAAAACGGGAAAAGTATTATTCATTATTGTATCATGATTGTAGCAGTTATCTTCATAATTAAAATTCTCATATAATATTACTATACCGTAACGATATCTATTATCTTTTTATATCGTATTTATTATTAAATTACGTTAACGTATATCGTAATGGTTGAAAGAATATTTTATGATATAACCAGAATTGAACGATACCACCTTAAGTAAGGAGTGTATCGAATATAAGCTATCCACATACATTTGCGTTGTATGCATGTATTTGTGATGGTCAGCTGTCAGCTTTCTTTTGTTTACTTGTTTGTGCGGTTCAAATTCTGCGTTTTCAAAATGTCGCGTATTGAAAAGGAAGTGAAAATTAAGGTTCTGGACACATGGCTAAGTGAGAAGGGTATTACTATGCAAAAATTGGCGAAGCGGTTTGGAATTCATCATGCGAGTGTTAAAACCATCATTAATAAGTTTGGGGAACACTATTCTTTGGATGAGCTACCAGGAAGAGGCAGAAAACCCGGTTCTTTCAACCCGAAACTGGAGCAGAAAGTGGTATCTCTAATCATGTAGAACAAATCAATGTCAATACGTGATTTGGCCAAAAAAGCAGGAACGAGTATCGGAATGATCCAGCGTATCAAGAGGCGAAACCACCTGAAGACCTACAAGAAGCAGAAAATCTCGAAACAAAGTGCAGAACAGAAGAAGCGAGCAGAAACAAGGGCCCGGAAATTGTATTCGCTTCTTTTGCAGCGTCCGGATGCATGCGTTTTGATGGACCATAAGACCTATGTAAAGGAGGACTCAAAAACCCTTCCAGGTCCACAATACTTTACTGCCGTCGTTGGGAAGGATGTGAGCGATGCGGACAGGTCGATTTAAGTGGAGAAATTCGGTCGAAAGGTACTGGTATGGCAAGCAACATGTTCCTGTGGTTTGAAGTCAACCATTTTTAACACTACCGGAATTATAAATGCGGAAATCTATCGATCTGAGTGTCTCCAGAAGAGATTGTTGCCTTTATATAAGAAGCATAGTACACCTCCACTGTTTTGGCCGGATTTAGCGTCGGCTTACTATAATGCCAAAACCACTCTCAATTGGCTTGCGGAAAAGGGTATATATTTCGTTGAGAAAAATATCAATCCACCAAATTGCCCTCAGCTTCGACCCATCGAACGTTACTGGGCAATCGTGAAGAGGGTCTTCAAGAAAACTGGTAAGGCAGCTGGGAACATGCAGGAGTTCAAAAAAATTTGGGCTCAAGCGTCCAAAAAATGCGATGCAACACTAGTCCGGAACTTGATGAAAAGCATTCGATCCGAAGTTCGAAAATTCATGAAGGAATAACTTAAATTTCATCCGGTCTTCATTATGTTCAAGTTTAACCTCGTAAAATAAAGGATCAATTTTTTGTATGAATAAAATATCGGTTTTCAACATAATTTGAAAGAAAGTTTGTGGATAGCTTATTTCCGATACACTCCTTAAAACTGCGGAAAAAACATATTATTCACAAATTATTTACTGTATAATACACCGGAAATTTTGTTTGAGAAAAAGTCATTTTTTATATGGTAACGATACTTAACAACCTATTAGTGTTTTCGTGAGATCTTGGTTTACCATAACATATATCATCGATATGATACACGTTTATCTTCAGTTTATAATTTTTTGGAAGATAACTTGAATTATTGTGAAACGATAAATGGTATAATACGCTAAAATACTTGTTTATTCAGGTACCCTACAAACATAGAAAAAACCGCCTTCCTGTTACCTTGGTGGGGATGCAGAGGTAAACACGGTCCCTAAACAGCAAGGTCATACATAGTTTCAGCCCCATTCCCACCTGATTGCAAGGTTGATTATTAAAGAAGTAGTCACTAAAACGTGTACAGTGAGAATGTTCAGTAATTCCCAGCCCCATTCAGTTGGTTCATTGTGCAATTTCACTGTCTCTGATCAATCACGGCGTAGCAACCGATTGATACATGCAGTCAGTCAAGCTAAGCTAAGCTAAGCTTTGGTCCTTTCTGAATGGTAGTCAGTTGTTGCCCAGATTGGTGTTTTATACCATAGATAGAACGGACGATTTCAATTTCCGGTGGACTGCCAGGGCTGTTCTAATATAGTCTACTCCAAAACCAACATAGGCTGAGCGTTGAAGTGATCTTGGAAGAACGATAAAAAATATTACCATAATTTTTGTTATCTGACTTGAATTTTTCTCCATCTTAGATACTGCGCTATGCAAACCAAAAAGTCAGGCCTACTATGCGGCGATCAAGAGAGCAAGATTCTGTTTAAATCAGAAGTTTGACTACGATGTTGCGAGAATTGAGCAGATTGAAAGCCAGTGGACGCAGGCAGTATAGCGTTCGTTGCATTTATAGTAGGTGATTTATTATTAATTGTTCGTTAGGAGCCTCCATTCTAGAAAGTTCCAAATGATGCTGCTGAGAATTTTCAAAACTAGAAAAATACTGATACATCATGAAATGCGTCTTGGCTAAATTGGTAAATGCTTGTTCAATTCCCGTAAATGTGGATATGTCGCATACGTATCGATAAAAATCTCTAATGAGTTAATATAATGGAGGAGATACGTGACAAGCTCTCACGAATGTGTTGACTTTGCTGTCCAGAAGCTTCCTCAGATTTTCTGTATAGCTTCAAATGTGGAACTGCTCACAGAAGCTGGACTGACGTTGTGCCTTCCGGAGGAAAATTTCTCCAGCTATTACTAGGCAACCAACAATTCTTGAAAGCTGTCTTCTCACATTGTATTTCACGCAATTTCACCTGGGACGCAAAAATCAAACAGAATCATGTTTACATTCGTTTGACGGGAGAAAAATGTCGTAAATTGTAACTATTCAAATGAATGTTCAAAACTGTGAAAGTATGGTGGCCCGGGAATGATATTTGTCAAATTTGTCAGAAAACGCGTGTGAAATCGTTTATTCAAAATCAGATTAACAACAGTTCAATTAGTGAAATTCGGGAAGATATTCATTTAGGCTTCCGCTTTTCCGTCCAGTGCCGGGCCTTACGCTGGAGCCCTACACCATGAATTTTGTACAGCCACCTTGTCCACCTTCTTCGCCGCAGAAAGCCAGTTTTGCCTTGAACTGCTGCTCGTCCTTAGCAGTTTTTGGTCTTCTTTAGGTTCCGCTTGACAATAGCCAGTATTTCTCAATTGGGCGGAGCTCTGGCGTGTTGGGAGGGTTCTTGTCCTCAGGAACCACCTGCACGTTGTTGGCGGCGTACCACTCCATGGCCTTTTTACCGTAATGGCAAGATGCCAAATCCGGCCAAAACGGTACGGAACAACCGTGTTTCTTCAGGAAAGGCAGCAGACGTTTATTCAAACACTCTTTCACGTAAATTTCTTGGTTGACGGTCCGGAAGCTATGAAAATGCTGCTTTTCAAGCCACAGGTACAGATGGCTTGCCAAACCAGATATTTCTTTGCGAACTTTGACAGTTTCGTGTGCTTGAAAATATCTGCTACCTTTCCCCTTCCTTTGCCGTATAAAACTCCTGTCCCGGAAGCTGCTTGTCAGTCGGCTTTGACGTAGGTTTCGTCGTCCATTACCACGCAGTCAAACTTCGTCAGCATCGTCGTGTACAGCCTCCGGGATCGCGCTTTGGCCGTCATATTTTGTTTATCATCGCGATTTGGAGTCACTACCTTCTTGTAAGTCGATAGTCCGGCTCGTTTTTGGCTCGATGCACGGTTGTGGACGATACACCCAGCTTATTTGCGGCATCTCGGAGAATGAGTTGGGGTTTCGCTTGAAACTACCGGCAACTCTCTTTGTCGTCTCAGCGGCTTCCGGTTTTCGATTTCCCCCGATCCAGACTTCCTGGCTGTCGACAAACGTTCCCAAACACTTTAATTACATTTGTAACGGTTGATTTGGCAACTTTTAGCGATTTTGCCAACTTTGCGTGCGAGTAGCTCGGATTTTCGCGATGCGCGAGCAAAATTTTGATACTGCTACTCTTCTTGCTTGGACGGCATTTTGACAACTGAAGAGTGAATTCCAAAATCAAAATAGGAGCAACATTCTACACACACACACCTTCAAAATGAGGGTGTTCAGGTTTTAAATGCAAAATTGAAAGAAATACGTCAAGTTGATATTGACCAAATTTTGACAAACTGTCATGCCCCGGCGCATCCGAATGTCCCGGAAACATTCAAAGTCCGCCGTGACGGTGATCAATAACGTATTTCGGCTCAATCACTATACTACTCTACAGCACCACTGTAGCACAGCAAAATGCCAGTGAAAAAACTCTCCCCACTCTCGTTGAGCTTAAGAGCAACTTTAGTGGGTTGATTATGTCCTTCTAACGCCGTTATAATTGCTTATCGCGACAAGTACGCATGTTCGGTGATTTTTTTACCTGGTGTTATGATCAGGTGTTTGAAGATGATCGATCAGGTTTGATCAAAGATCCAGGGA